>JAECUM010006628.1:0-59507 GCA_016617855.1 Megalonaias nervosa
TATAATACAAATCATATGGCGAATAACAGTTCTTTCAAGTGCATTGGATTCAGTAAGGGATCACGTGTGTCAGGGATTGATTAAGATAAATGCAATAAACTGACAACGAACAGTGCAAAACTAGAACATAACTAGCCTGTGCGCATTCGACTCTTAATGAGTCTTTTTCAAAGGCCAATACAAAACATAGACAAGACAAACAAATAAAACAGAAAAAGCCGTTGTGTTTGCAAAGCTTTACATGACTATTTCTACATGAAGTAAACCTTTAAATTTATTATCTTTCGACTTGTTTATTTCAACTTGTTGAATTTATTTATTTATCATGTGCAGTGCATGCCCAGCCATTTATCAGCACCTTCAGCAGCAAAGTGCAGAGCCTGCAGTCCATCGGGGAACTTTGTAAGTGGACAGCTGTTGACAATGTCGCAATGTGTGACATGGTCTGCAGAGCTCCTCAGCTACAGGAACAGTCAGTGGCCTGGCTCCATCGTACAAGGTTGACTGCACGACTCCCCCGTCCTGTCTGGAAACGGTTCAGCGTGGTCCACAGATGTCGTGGAAGGTTGAAGCCAGGAGGGCAGACAGATGGCTCAGCTACAAGGGAGTGATTTACAACATAGACTAAGAAGAAAATCTGAGACAGGGTGAGAGTTCTCATTTGCTGTAAAGGCAAAATTTGAATTTTTCAAAGCAAATGGATCATCGGTATCATAAACTATTCAAAAACGAGCAAATAAGCAACTTTTCCCACATTTATTTTCTATTATGAGAGCAGACGGCATGTATGAAATATTCTCATGCATGAAATTTCAGAATTGTCTGCCATTATTCTTCACGAAAAATCTGTTCATGAAAACTACAAATAGTTTATTTATCTATTTACCTTCAATTCTGTATTCGTCTTTAGTATAAAGTTCTGGGCACAGTTTAGTATATTGAAAGTTTTATGGCACTAAATATACACAGTAGAACTCTTGACAATACCAGCTGGTTATTCCATATGCATTACAATAATAGGTGGTTATTCCATATGCATTACAATAATAGTTGGTTATTCCATATATATCACAATAATAGCTGGTTATTGCATGTGCGTTACAATACTAACTGGTTATTCCACATGCATTACAATACTAGATGCTTATTCCATATGCATTACAATACCAGCTGGTTATTCCACATGCATTACAATAATAGCTGGTTATTCCATATGCATTACAATAATATCTGGTTATTCCATGTGCATTACAATACTAGCTGGTTATTCCATGTGCATTAGAATACTAGCTGGTTATTCCATGTGCATTACAATAATAGCTGATTATTCCATATGCATTACAATAATATCTGGTTATTCCATTTGCATTACAATACTAGCTGGTTATTCCATGTGCATTACAATACTAGCTGGTTATTCTATTTGCATTACAATACTAGCTGGTTATTCCATATGCATTACAATACTAGCTGGTTATTCCAAGTGCATTATAATAATAGCTGGTTATTCCATATGCATTACAATAATAGGTGGTTATTCCATGTGCATTACAATACTAACTGGATATTCCACATGCATTACAATACTAGCTGGTTATTCCATATGCATTACAATACTAGCTGGTTATTCCACATGCATTACAATACTAGCTGGTTATTCCACATGCATTACAATAATAACTGGTTATTCCACATGCATTACAATAATAGCTGGTTATTCCATATGCATTACAATAATAGCTGGTTATTCCACATGCATTACAATACTAGCTGGTTATTCCATACGCATTACAATACTAGCTGGTTATTCCATATGCAGTACGATAATAGCTGTACTATCTCTTCTGGACATTTATTTGATGCAATATTTCAAGATATGTATCTTGATTAGATTTAAGGAAAATAAAATTTGAAATCCTTTTATGATGAGTTACTTTAACTCAAACCGGTCGCCATTATTGGACATTACTTTCGCTTTGCCATCCACGTTTCTGTATAAATTACACTCGTCTCTGCTTTTCATTGCTGCTTTTTACAGTTATCATTAAATACGACATCGCCTTTTATTATCGCAAGACCAGTGTAAGTGGTAACGTTTCCCCTTGACGAGTGAAGTGGTTACTTGTCCCGCAAACAACCAACACAATGGACGTGCACATTCAAATATAAATTATGAAAAAATATATCAACAGTATTATCCAATGATATCAACAGTATTATCCAAAGATATCAACAGTATATCAACAGAATTATCCAAAGATACCAACAGTATTATCCAATGATATAAACAGTATTATCCATTTATATCAACAGTATTATCATATGCATTAATACTATTTCAGTGTTAGTTTATTCATTTTATGACTTTTCTGCAAATTTATGAAAGTGTACAATTCAGTATAAATTATGAAAAGAATATTGACATTATCGAATGCGTTACTGAATTTTCAATTTTTGTTTAATACATTAGCCTAAAGAAAGTCTGAAATATCATTCCTTTTGAAGTTCAATTATTAAAATTATATTCTTCTGTCCTTTTCTTAATTGGCCATTGATGTGCTCACTCCAAGCACCACGTTTACATCCGATTTGTCCTTTAGATTAAACTAGATTGGAACACAATGGCATAAACATAAATGATATTAAAACAATTATGTTTACATAACTTTCCACCCAAACCACATTCCAAATACCTTCCATGACAGAACTGAGATTTTGTCCCCGACGAGACTCTCTTTTGTTCTGTTTTTTTTTTTTCTTTTTTTTTTTATAAACAAAACATCAGTATTTAGTATGTCCATAATGAACCTAACCATGTGTCCTTTCCCCTCTCTCTCTCTGTCTCTGTCTCTCTGTTTCTCTGTCTCTGTCTCTCTCTCTCTCTCTCTCTCTCTCTGGTTTTTCTGTCATCTATATATATTTCCAAGACATTTGCCCCCAACGTGTGATACTACTGCTACGTAATACGTAATTTTCCTCCCATCGACTCCAGTAATGCCAAATAATATGTTCTTTCTCATTAATCTGGGTCCACATTAACACCCTTCGGCATTAATTTAGTCTTCCGTTTATGTTATTTTGTAGGACTTCAACATTAAGACTCATCGATTCAGAGATCTAATTATCTCCCTTGACAAAAGCAATACCAACTTTTAGCTCTTCACATTTATTTGAAATTCAAGAGCAACCATATAATGCTCGGACTCGATGAACCAACCTTCTTTTCTATGGCTACTAATATAAGTTATTTTAGTCATGTTGCATGTATTTTGTGGGGGGTGGGGTGGGGTGGATTTCTTTTTTGTTTGACGTAAAATGTGCTTCGGGGCTCATTCACGTTCTTTAATAAAAGATCCAGGGTCCCGAGTGGACAGAGTGAACATATAGACTGACCTGGCGTGAGCGAGTCATAAGAGCTGAGTCCAAATTACTTAGCTCAAGTGACTCAGTTCACTCCATGTCAGTCGATATGGTCATTGGTAGTTGTGATTGATATTGTGGAGATAATATTTAGTGAAGCAGAGAAACCCACTTTGAGTTTCCAAAAGGGATACTTATTTATACGAAAATACGAACTTAGTGGCACAGTGCTTTGGTAAATATGTCAAACACTTCAATTCCGATAGAAGAACATACGCCTTTCATAATTAAAAATACTGACTCGATTAACAAATAATATAATATTCTTACTTTTAAGGAAAGATTTTCCATGCCTAATCTGCTGCATAATTATTCATCATGTGTCCCCTTTTATATATCTACTTATGAATGTGTCCCCACGTATATATCTACTTTTCAATATGTCCCCACTTATACGTCTACCTTTCAATGTGTCCTCGCTTATTTATTTGCTTATCAATGTCCTCACTAATATATCTACATTTCATTGTGCCCTCACTTATATGTCTACTTATCAATATGTCCCCACTTATATATCTACTTATCAAATTGTACCTATTTATACATCAGTTTTACAATGTGCCTCCTACTTGTATATCTGCTTTACTATGTGTCCTCACTAAGAGATCTACTTATAAATGTGTCCTCACTAAGAGATCTACTTATCAATGTGTCCTCACTAATATATCTACTTATCTATGTGTCCTCACTTATATATCTACTGATCAGCGGCAAAGTAATTAGATAAGTATTTACAGTCCGATTTCGTCCTTTGCAAAAGTCGCGAATTTCCTTTTGTACTTATGAAGTACATCCGATTCCTTCGGTTTATATCAGGTTCAATTTTAACCGTCACATTGCGTTGTTGACGGTATATTGTAGCCTTACTCTGAGTAATGTTAATGGAAAACATACAATCGTAATACAAATGTATCCTAACGCACTA
This sequence comes from Megalonaias nervosa, assembly GCA_016617855.1. Taxonomy (NCBI): domain Eukaryota; kingdom Metazoa; phylum Mollusca; class Bivalvia; order Unionida; family Unionidae; genus Megalonaias; species Megalonaias nervosa. The sequence goes on from JAECUM010006628.1 coordinate 4,346, forward strand.
AATAATTGTAAACACTGACTGGTATTATAAATCATACAAATGGAATCCATGTTTAATAAAAGACCAAACCCGCAATGTGTGACACAATAACCGACTCATAATTCCCAAAACAAATGATTTCTTTCATCAAGCTGGATTTAATCCTATACTAGTTCCTTGTCAGCACTTCTTCAGCCAAACTAATTACGGTTTTGCTTCCAGGTCATGATTGAAGATCCAACATGTCAGAAGGCCTGAAACTGGTGTATTTGCACATGGAAACTTGACAATGTTAGTTTTTCTTTGGTGAGCATTTGCCACTCATTACCGTCGAAACCAGTCTGTGAACTATCAAACAAGGAAATTTTATTTAATATATTAACTTTATGATCACAGCCGAAGCAATCGAATATGCATCTTTAGAAAAGCGATATAACTGAATTTTCTCATCCGCTTAAAACAGGGAAATAATGTTCCAATAATGTTTCTTCCAATGGCAGTTTTTCAAATGTTGCATATTGGTTTATAATATCTTCAAACATCTTATGGAGTCAGAAAGCCAGATTTTTTATATTTATAATTACACCATATTTATCTCTAGATAGAACGATGGCATTTTTGTGTATTTAATATGTGAAATTGGTCGGATTTTTATCTTGCGTATTATGATAAATACGGGCAAGAAAACGTTTGATTGCAGTTCCTTCAATAATATAAAAAATAATTTCGTTTAGGTAGAACAATAAAGGATTCCCAAGTTGGAAGGTTTACGGTTGAAGTAAATTTCCCATAATTGTTTTATTGTTTTATTATATACTTTTAAGACAGACAATAACAATTCATGTGAAATGCCTTACAAAATGTTCGATTTTGTCTACAACGAACATAAATCTCAGTAGTGACATACAGGGATTGTTAACTCCATTGTAGTTAATTATATGTTTTCTATTCCTTTCAGATTCAACACACACACACACACACACACACACACACACACACACACACACACACTGTAATTTGTTTTCGATTTTTAAAGAACATACATCAAACCACCACAGCCATGACGGTAAGTAGCAATTATTGGGGATCCATCGTCTATCACGCGTATATCTCTTAATACTATCCTACTGTGATATATTTTCTTTGTCTTGATTGATGTCATTATTTGCGTCTGTAGACGCTTCTTAGGTTTACCTTTGTCCATCAACAAGCGGCGTCAATATTCATTACAACTTTGGATTAAAGAGGGTTTTGAGCAACAAATGCGGCAAACACTAATTTTGGCGAAGAGAGGTAGAAAACTTGTGAACTTAACGAACATCTCACACGAAGCAAAAATCAATAGGATATGAAACAAACTACCGAATGCCTAGTGATGTACAAATGTATCTATGGAGTGTTTAAATGAGACACAATGAATTTTACAACCTATCATGTTCATGACTATATTTGTGTGTCCCAGCCATGAATATTACACGGAAATAGAGCGTTCAGCTTATCCATCCATCCCGCCATAAATACAACATGGACATAAGTTGTAAGATTATGTGTCCATCTTGCCATATAATATTTTCAGCTCAATTCTACATGTATAGTTAGATATACCATTGCTCTCAGTTATACAAGTAAACTCAGATATACGTGTAAACTCTGATATACAAGCAAACTCAGATATACATGTGAACTCAGATGTACAGCAGTCAGATATATAAGCAAACTCAGATATACATATCAGCTCAGATATACGTGTAAACTAAGATATACAAGCACACTCAGGTATACAAACTCAGATATACGTGTAAACTCAGTTTACGTGCAAACTCAGATATACGTGTAAACTCAGATATAGAAGCAAATTAAGATATACGTGTAAACAAAGACGTACTTAAAAACTCTGAAAGTGGTCAAGTGAGATATACAAAACAAACTCAGATATATGTGTAAACACAGACATACATACACAAACATGCTTATAAACTCTGATATACGTATCAACTAAAATATACAAAGCAAACTCAGATATATAAGCAAACTCAGAGATATACCTGTAAACTTAAAGGTCTACTAGAGTGTAAGACACACTATATATCAGAATGTTCATTTCTCGCTAAATAACTCAGAAATGTGCATTAAAAATGCATATTTTAACTCACAGAGAAGAAAATGAAGATAATGTGTTCATTTATCGATGTTTTACGGAAAACGCTCCGGAAATATTTGTATACTTCCGGTGACAATAGGATTTCCGGAAGTGACGTACTGTCGGGAAGTTCCTCAAGTTTAGCGTATGTGGTGATAATGGCTGAATTTAGTGACGATTCAAGCGAATTTATGGCAGATTTGTCATGCTCATTTTCGTCGTGTGAGGAAAGTGATCTCCTAGAAGATGGCGAACGTAATGAATCGTAAGAAAATTCTGCTCGCTAAGGTTAGATAGTACTAATTTAAGCCAGAACGAGACAAGAACGTGGACGAGGACCCTAAAGAGGACATAGGGCATAATGAGGCTGAGTAGCGCTTGGGCTATTCATTCTGGTAATTACTATTATCATTATGGCAATTATTATTATTAGTCTTTCGTTAATGTTATTTCAATTTCATAATGAAGAGAGAAGGACACGAATTTGGGCGAAACATCGATGTCTTCAGAGCAGATTATCATGTGGGCGTGGTTCATCAGTAACTAGTGGTGTTAAAAGTTAAACACTTAAGACTCAGACTGTGAGAGGTGTAGAAATAAATACTTTGTTAACTTTATGACAAGTTTGTTCTTTTAAACCGTGATGAAATGCAGACCCTGAATGTACATTGGGTGTGATTCTATACCCTCCACAGACATTAAAATTGAAGAATTTTATTAAAAAGTAAAAGTATTCATAGACCTGGTGTTTCCAGATGTTTACCAAGCATATATTTTCTCTGTGGGTCTAGGTGTATACTACTAGTGGCAAAGGAAGTATACAGATTTATGGGGAAACAAATCTTGAGGAGAATAATAATAATAATAATAATAATAATAATAATAATACATTGCTGATTATTGTTATGTTATTGTGGTACAAAAGGAAGAACAAAAGTCTGACCATGCATCACATATACATATATATCATACTTTAACATGCAAGAACTTCTCATACATTTTACCCACAAGTTTGCTATCTAACACAATAATGAATGATGGAGTGCATTTACCATGTATATTGGTGTACCTGTGGAAATTGCAGCAGTAAAGAAATAGTCGAGAAGTGTAGATGCTGTCAAGAGATTATGATTTCGAATAAGACTGAGGAGGTCAAGGTGGATTGTATCATTGATCATCCAAGATTTCATACAGTTTGCTTGGATGAATATGTCCTGGAAGAAGCATACTGTGCCTACATTCAGCAATATGGAAATTGCAAGGAAATCCTGTCCGAGTACATGAACACTTGTAGGCAAAATATTCTTACAGCAGTTATGGTGCCACTATCAGGGTCAAATTTGGGACAAGTAATTGCTTTACACACATGTGAAAATTATGCTTAAAATTCCTTTTCATAAAATCACTCTTTTATTAACAAAATGTATCAGTACTATCACTTTACTTGAGTGTGGAGTTTTTACCCAAACCTTTCATTTGATAATAGATCGTGTTAAAATCATTTGTCCATTATCTTGGAAATTCTCATGAAAAATTCTTTAATCCTCTATAGTTTCATTTCTTGAACAGATTCCTATGATATTAAAAACATACTGCTGTCTGTTGATGTTCACTTTTGATTCATTTAGCTTCCTAACACTGGTAGTAGCAAAATATAATTTTATGCTAAGGCATTGACTCTGAACACATGAAATAAGTAACAGAAAACCGGGATACATGAAATAACATAACTTTATTCAAGTTTAAAAATTTACTGTATATTCTATTTTCAGTCATAATAGATACATGGCTGCATAGAGGTGGCAATAACTGTCTATTAACTGATTACGGCTTCCTGACCACTTCCTCCAGCACTGCAATCAATTCTTCAACATAGTCTGAAGAAAAAAATTGTCACCCCAGTAATTCAAGACACTGAAAAATGTCATCCACTACCTGTATTCATACTGACAATTTACTAAAGAGAATTAATAGAATTGGAAACAATTCTTAATTAGTATTCAATTTAACATACATATAAATCATAGTTTAATGAATGAATGAATAATAAGAACAATAATAATTTTTGTTGCGATATGATTTTGAGTATGTGCTACAAAAAAGACTCTGTGTTAGCTATGTTTTGATTTAAATCTTTCAAGTTCGAGTTGCTTTGCTTTAGTTAGTTTCTCCCTTCTGTGTGTGTATGTACAGGGCCGGGGAGGAGGGGGCTGACTGTATTCCTAATGATATGTTCACTGTCCAACTATAAGATAACTTTAAACATAGTATTGTTATATTACTATATGTGCTTGTATTCGAGTTTTATCAAATGGTATCATTCAGTGTAGTAAAACTTGCAATATCTACATACCCTTGTCTACATGTCACACATCATAACAGTATGTCGCTCTCATATTCTCTCTGATCCATTTCTGCATCTGAACATGCATGTCGGTAATAATAGTGTCCACCTCCACAGTGGTTCTGCAGTTTGTATGGCTCTAGAAAGTCCCTCTTTCTCCATGACATAACTACTCTTCACTTCATTGTTCTGAAGAAAAGAAAAAAAAAAAAAAGTGTTGAGCAAAATTAACAATACTTCTATTTCTTCAAAAGTGACATCATCTGTACATAGCTTAAATGTGTTTACCAACATTTTAAAAATGGACTTAAGCATAAGTAGATATGGTAGTCACACAGGAAGTCTTTTGCACGTCTGAATAATAATTGACAAATGCACCAAATCTTTTTGCTTACTTTTTCAACTAAGGGTTGATCATAGAGTTTGACATATTACCAATACACTGTAGTTTTTCCGCAATAAAAAAATTACATAACTTTATTATTGACTCATATGCTGATACAGTTTGTGAGGCCTTAGGAATCCATATCAACTAGGAAGCTATACAAACCATGTAAACAGGGAATGAATGGAAAGTTCACTGTGACATTAAAGTGCACCACAGGATATCGCACACCATCTACTGTCTTCGGTTCTCTCTAGTGCATTATCTTCCAGGTGCTGGTTCTCAGAATTCTCATTCAGTACCTAATTTAGATATATGTATATAATTAGAGCGGCATTAGAAGGTAAAATCTTTACACCGACAGCATTAAAGTATTTACAAAAATTCCTTTTAACTATGGTTCTGTACATATTGTGAATAATAATACTATACTCTCCACATTGAACGGACAATAGTATTCACACTCACAAGCAATGGGTTGTGGGTTTGACTCTGATCTAGACCGTCATTCATTGACACAGTGGTGTATATTCTGGCAAACAAAGTAATTTACTCCCAGTGCCTCAAAACGAAGGGGTAATTAGCCTCTACAATTAATCACAATCAATACATCAAGTATTCACAACATTTTGGCTTTAGCTGAAAACTTGTTTTGTCATTATTATTATTGTTGAACAGGCATGAAATGAGCATGGGCATGCAAATTAATTTTTCGGTAGGGGGAAATAATAATTGGAGAGTGGGCAAAACTAAAATCCAAGGGTTGCACACACACACACACACACACACACACACACACACACACACACACTCGTCATGGTAAAGCAGGATTCATTTTGGGGGGTAGGGGTGGGGCTATTATGGTTTTCAAACACCTTCCCACTAAATTCGCCCTCTCCCATTGGTCGTTTTTTGCTAGGTGTATTTGCGGCGAGGGGTAGGGGCTGACAACCAATAATATAGTAAGATAAAGATGTATAAATATTTTACCGTCGCTAGCCCTCGCTTCTGTACAAGCTTCTCTCGGTCTACATGTAGTTAGCCCTGCCGTATCCATTGGTTTTTGTTGATCTGGTGTTCACGGACTCAGTTATCTGGCGAGAAAACTCGCTTGGTGCTGCCTTTGGCAGGAGTCGTCTGATGGTCTTAATACCAAGTGACTCTTTAATGTTATAGATAGTATCGAAATCGTCGTCTCTCAAATGGTCACTGCAGACTATCTCGCCTGTCACTGGTCGGATAACGCACCGTACCATCTACTGAATGCACCTAACAACGAAAGTAGAAACGCACAGTTCCCTACAGCACTTCACTTCCGCTTTGTCTTACGGAAATTGCCGAGCGCAAATCGGCTAGGAGCGTTTTCCTTGTGCGATAAAAAAAATCGACGTTTTGTGGTCATTATTTTCATTAATGATGAAGTATTTGACATAAAACCTTTAAAAATCACATCTGGAAGATTAAATTTATCATATGAAAGAAAGTTGTGTTAGCACACTAGTAGACCTTTAAATATACGTGCAAATATATACATGTAAACTCAGATATACCTGTAAACACGTCTATATACATGTAAACTCAGATATACATTTAAACTCAGATATACATGTAAATTCAGATATATACATACAAAGTATGAAATACAAGCAACCTCAGATATACGTGTAAGCTCGGATATACATGTAAACTCATATATACGTGTAAACTCGGATATATATGTAAACTCAGATATGTACTTGAAAACTCTCTATCAGAACATTTGCTCTTTACTACTTGCACCAATCGTTCAAGCAGAGGGGTGGGGGAACGAATCAGTGCTATTGATGCATTTCTAATCTTAAAAGGTAGAAATACGGGGGACTGTACATTTAGCAATGTTTACGCTTGCCTAGTCAGTTGATTCTTGTGTACTTCGATACTTTGTATTCGACTGTTCCATTCTTTTTGAAAGAGCAGGAAATGAGCACAAGTTCGTGTGGTTACGTACACGATTGGATTGTAGCCAGGCGGATATTGCCGAAACTCGCTTCTCGGGTTCGATATTTTTTTCTGGAACGAACTGTAATTGCTTTATTTCGTTTATTATGTTGGTGTTATTTTATTAAATTACTTTGACAAATGTGTGTCATTACAACTGTGGTGCGAACGTATGTCTTCTGGTGTTGACATCTTACGTTGTTGCTACAGTGTCACCCATTTTCAGGCAGTTTGATAGGTGCCATATTTGTGACTTCACCATCAAACATTGGACTCACAGCTAAATACAGGTTATCTCTTGTCTAGAAGCTACCATTGCAGAGTTTTTCTAAAACAATTTTATTGAGTTAATGATCATGTAAAAATAACAGACATAACACAGTTGCTTGTTTGCAAGCGTTAGCTAGACCACGTGATTAAGACGTTGATCTGTCCGGATTAAGCGTCTTCGTTGTGCTGCAATTAATATTTGCACATAACAAACCTTGTTTGAGCCATATAATAAATAATAGCTAATTCCTTGTGAACGGGAGAAACACATCTATTGTTTATTTGCAACAATAAAAGTGCGAAGTGGACGGTAGTAATAATATAATCTATCCTTGAATAGAAGCTATAACAAATATAAAAAAAATAAAATAAATCCCACTAACAACTTGATATGGTTTTCTTACTACTACGTTTGTGAAGTAATTAATGTTGATTCCGATTTTTGTCTGTTTTTATACTAACTACACTAGCATTTCCCCGAGAAAATGACTACCAATTAATCTGTTAATGAGACTCTGGCCATTGTAGGAGATTCTAATTTTATCTTCTCAGATCATGCTGAGATTTGAGTAGGTCGTTACAAATACCACGATACAGATCAATACATTTAAATTAACTCCTGGAACATTTATTGAATGAGTATTTCGGATTTAAAAAAATGGTAAAGTGTATATGGTACCACATGCGAACTCAATGCTGGATAGTCGGAGAAACATATTTTGAAATTCCGACATAATTGTTAAGACCTCTTTTTCAAATTTTGCTGTACACATCAATGTGAAAAATATCATCCATATTGTTTATAGTTGTACAAAGGTAACACTGGTATGCTGAATCGCACTATTTGAAATGGAATAAGAAATCTGTAAAAAGAGGGAATTACATACTGCTACATTACTTCCTGTAAGCAGTAATATTTTGATTCATATTTTACACTTGCTTTATCTTCCTGCAATCTCCGGACTCATCAATGTTGCCATTAAAATAAACAGAATTCTCGCTGTTGTCATTATAATTACTGGACTTCTCGATGTTGCCATGATAATCAATAAACTTATCCATGTTGCCATTATAATAAACAGACTTATCCATGTTGCCATTGTAAATAAACAAACGTATCTATGCTGCAATTATAAATAAACAGACTTATCCATGTTGACATTATTATAATTGGACTTCTCAATGTTCCCATCATATTAAACAGACTTATTTATGTTGCTATTATAATAAACAGAATTATCCATGTTGTCATTATAAAGAACAAACTTATCCATGTTGCCATTATAAATAAACAGACTTATCGATGTTGCCAATATAATTAACAGACTTACCCATGATGCCGTTATAAATAAACATACTTATCCATGTTGTAATTATAAATAAACAGGCTTATCCATGTTGCCATAATAAATTAACAGTCTTTTCCATTTCGCCATTATAATAAAAACAGACTTATTCATGTTGCCATTATAATAAACAGATATATCCATTTCGCCATTATAATAAACAGACTTATCCATGTTGCAATTATAAATAAACAGACTTATTCATGTTGCTATTATGATAAACAGACGTATCCATCTTACTCTTATAAAAAACAGATGTATCCATCTTGCTCTTATAAAAAACAGATGTATCCATCTTACTCTTATAAAAAACAGATGTATCCATCTTACTCTTATAAAAAACAGATGTATCCATCTTGCCATTATAATAAACAGATGTATCCATCTTACTCTTATAAAAAACAGATGTATCCATCTTGCTCTTATAAAAAACAGATGTATCCATCTTGCTCTTATAAAAAACAGATGTATCCATCTTGCTCTTATAAAAAACAGATGTATCCATCTTGCCATTATAATAAACAGATGTATCCATCTTACTCTTATAAAAAACAGATGTATCCATCTTGCTCTTATAATAAACAGATGTATCCATCTTGCCATTATAATAAACAGATGTATCCATCTTGCTCTTATAAAAAACAGATGTATCCATCTTGCCATTATAATAAACAGATGTATCCATCTTGCTCTTATAAAAAACAGATGTATCCATCTTGCCATTATAATAAACAGACTAGTTAAATTAGCTGCACCCATTCCAAAAGTATATATTAGATGTTCATGAGGTTTGTTTTTCTGTATCTAATGAATCAAACAGAACTGTGATAGTCGATGGAAACAAATGTCACCATTAGGATAACCTTTACATTATATCAAACTTATATGTGGATGAATTCATAATATTGTGATAAAAACTTCTCCAAAAGGCCTCACCTAACCACACCACAAGCTAACGTCGCTAGTTAGGTAACACAAACGTCACAGGTATGCTCAGAAACTAGTCCAATATCGATGAAGCTTTTAATAAATGAATGTTGCTGTTGTTGGTGGTGTTCGTCCTTCGAGTTCGAAGATGACCATGATATCATTGGTTTGGTTTATCTCAACTGTTCAGCTTTTAGAATCAGATAAAAAAGAAAAAGGGTAACAAAATAAGGGCCATTTTTGCTTATTCATAACCCATACGCATTACAGTCAAAACGAATGAATGAACATTTTTATTTTGGAAATAAATACAAAATTTACAGATCATCATGCATACATTTTGATTGTTATAACAAAATGACATCTCTTGCGAATATCTTAATGTAGATTAACGGCACTACAACATCTTTTACTAATACGGCTTATAACTTAAAATATGCGGATGATAAACTGCATGTATCCACCAATAAAATTTAAACTGTATGAAGCTGAATTTGGTTAACTGTGAAGTATTCGGTATTTACATCAGACCATATTGCACACATATTAATGTCATTTATGTTGACTGAGCTGGATGTATTCTCTTACGTTTTTTTGTTTTTGTTTTAGAATATAAACTTTTGAAATGACACCAGAACAACTTATCCCTTTCTTTATGTACCATTTGATTACCTTAAAGAGGTCATATAACCCCATGTGGAGCCTCATTTTGCATATCATTAACAATGATGCAGTTGGGGAAGCAGTATGAAAAATAAACATTATGTGACTGAACAATTTTTTTTTTTTAAATAACCAATTATACTCTTTTCTGCTACTAATATCATCAAAATAATACTTTAAAAATCGTCGAAATATGTTGGTCGAGTTAAAATGGAGACGTGAGACTTGATGATCTTTTCTAATACCTGGCTAATGCTGTCCAAATTTGTAGGCTTATCTTAAAATATTTTGAACATATCCTGATGTTGATTGCTGGGGTATGCTTATTGTGGGGTTAATCTAATATGTTTTGAATATATCCTGATGTTGGTTGCTAGTGTATGCTTATTGTTTTAATCTTTCCTGTAGATTATGCAGAAACACAATTATTACGTCCTATTCTGAGAGCTTTTCAGTACGTTTTATAAATGCTTATCACTTCTTTGTTTATTTTTATATAGACATTTGCCAGCCGATGATTAAGTCGATATTTAAATGAAAATTAAAAAGAAGTGTTTATCAAAGGATCAAGGACAGTTACGACTCTATGGTCTTAGACAAAGTAAAAGAAAAAAAAAACGAAAAACAAAATTTTATAAAATTGAATAAATAGTTCATTTCCAAGATAAGTTCTATCACAAGTCAAAAAGTGTAAAGTATTCCAAATCAGTTTTAGTGGTTCTAAATTAAGTCCAGTCTATTGCGATGATATGCCAATAGTCTGTTACTCACTGCTTTATATAAAAACTAAGACGCAATTTCAGAACCAGGATGAGGGTCATAAATTCATTCTGAATCATTTTAACTAGTCAACAAGGTCAGGTCCTTTAACAGTTAGCCAATAAGAAAGCAGGTTACCTGGTTTTCCAAAGGGAGAAACCAATAACCTGAACTCAAATCCCATCAAATTCGTCAGCATGTAAACATGTTTACCAAGCACAATTACTTATCATATAGTACAAACCCACAGTTGACAACATTAGCTATTTAATATGTTTTTACTTAATGACCCATCCCATCATAAATATTAAAAGACAATATGAGTATATATAACATCGCACATACGTTTGCAATCGGATTCAATATTATGAATAAAATTTATTTATATTTAAGTTTAGTATTCAGCTGTTGTCGCCGAGATTTTTTCGTAGCAGAGGATGCACCAGATTTTCTCCAGGCAATATAGTGGATACAAAATATTTTCCAAATGAATACATCATAAAAACTGCAGTAAAGAAGTAAATTCATATCGATGGACTGGTATGGAATAGATTGGGTCAATATTTAAACGCCATCCAGGAATTATGTTTTGTCAGAGTGACATTGAGGCACTGCGGGTCATTTATGTACATTTCCTGTTTTCAAATGGAGAATGAAAATTATCTTTTCCTTCAAACAAGACCGAGACCCTGAGGTCAGTTTAGCGTATTTCCTCTTTTCATACAGAGGAGAAAATTAAGCTGGTCTTATGGTTTTGTTCAAACAAAAAGTCTGATTGCATTGCCGGTGGTTCACAGTTGCTATAATGAAGGAAATTTACTTTTTTGTCAGATCGCATATTGGTCTTGAAGGTTAGACATAGTAAGTTATTTATACATATATGAAAAAAAAATCTTAAATCATAACTTTTATTCTGAATCGGGCTATGAAGCAAATGATCCTCTCGGTGGACGTTTTTCCTATGTTCCAACTTCAGATTCCGCTGCTGGAATTTCTCGCTCTTATTGATGTTTCTTTTACCGATTTTTGTATTAAGCAGAAGCACTATTTCCTGCAAATCAGATTTGGGTCTACAAGAAAACCAATCTGAAGTCTTATAAGTGCATGCATTTGGAAATACTTATTGTTCTGGAGCTATGGTATCAGAGTAGATAAATAATAAGATTCAGTGAAATAAAGACATTTGGGGTTTACGTTGTTGGTTTGCAAATATAGAAATACTACTTTAATTACAACACGTATTGCACTAGATGTTGCTTTGCTGAATTGTCATGCATATTTCCGGTCTGTTTTGCGCATGTTTGACAATGGGGAATCCAGTCTATTACTTTCTGCAGTGTTCGTTTCTTGTTAGCATTTTGTAATCTTTCCATCGACCTTGAGCAAATTTTCGGTTATTCATTGAATTATTGTCATTTTCATTTTCTGAGTTACAAACACAAATTAGTGTTCCTGACAAACTTGAAATACCAAATGTGCCAAAATGTGAACAGTTCAAAGTATACAGTTGTTGCTTTATTAGGATATATTAATATTAGTTTCTGGGTTTTGAGTTTCAGTAACACAGCGATATGTAAATATATAATTTGTTTACGTGTTTTTTTTTTTGTTTTTTGTCTGTAAATGTGTTTGTGTCGTCCGTCTTGAAAAGAGACCCGTAGATCTCGACAGCGCTTAATCAATTTCTCAGGCTTAGCTAGAAGGTTGTCCTTTTTAAGGATGACGTCATTGAAAATGCACTTGCATCTTTGCATGTGTCAGATGCTTTGAAGTATTGCGATAGACTTTGCCTTATCCGGAAATGTCTCTCTTTGTACATCTTAAAAGCTGGGAAGGAAAAGAGAATGTATTTTAGAATGGAAGTAAAACCTCGCATTTTGTTTCATGTGTGACACCGTAAATAGCTCTTGAATGATTTACAATTACCATTCTCAATCAAATACAAATTTATAAATGTGGTTTGGAATTACTTTTTGAAACATGTTTGACAGTCATTTAGTAATGACTAAGTCAGACATCGATTTCCGTAAATCGGATTTGTCAATAGATTAATGAATGGGAATACAGCTGCTTAGATGGGCCTTAAGTCGGCATCATTACTAAAGGATGTTGAAAACATACAATATCTCAAAAGGCAATAAAATATGTGTTTCACACCTAAAAAAAGCAGTCCGTTTGAAGTCATCGAAAGGAAAATTAGCTAAATTAAATATCAATTAGAACATCTGATATAAAAGTGAAATAAAGCATAGAGACATAATTATCACATTGATGACATCATTCCGGTGAAAGTTTTGTTCCTTCCCTTGACTTATTTGTAGATAAAAATAGAGGAAACGAAAATGTGGGCCACTGGTACAAAGTGATCACTGATGAAATGCAAGGACGAGATCCACAGCTTGAGAAAGACAATAAACAGGTAGAACTAATATCCCAATGGTCTGAATACATAAACAGTGTCTCTCTCAAAGGTTCCAGTAAAGTTAATTTGATTTTAATTGATTACTGGTAAATAAAGAGGTTTTATTGTTATGGTATGCTGCATTGGGCGATTTATTCACATCTTCATATATAGAGTGCAGAGTTAATAAAATCAAATATATAATAGTGGAATCGTATCAATTACAATCACATGTATAATAATGGAATCGTATCATTTATAGTTACACGTATAATAATGGAATCGTATCAATTTCAATCTGAGCAATAACACAATTATACATTAGGTAAAAGTTACACTGATAAATGATACATTAAATATTTTTAAAAGAGTTTTTATACTTATTACACAGAAAGTGTCCGAACGTAAGAAGGGTAAACATCGAGAATAATATTGCTTCTTTGAAAATGTAGATTAGAATCGTGACATCATGGCTGACCCATTCCATACGTACATATAGACCAAACATATCATAGTTTCCTTATATAATGTTTGGTGTCAATAAGTATCGCTTATTAAAAAATTAAAATCCCAGATTTTTTTTTAACCCGATCTCAAATCGGTATATTTGCGATACTTATAATTCAGTTTCTTCTAAGTTCTAATCCCGGCATGTGGAACCTAAGACTTGGTTTTATCCGCTTATTTACATCATAGGGTGTGGCTTTAGAAATCGCTTATTCGGCCCGCAACTAGGAGGAAGTTGCACATGCCGGTTCTATGCTAGTCTCTCTTTAGTGGTATCTGAACATTTTGGATTGAAAAGGTAAATTATATGATGTATAAAGTTAATTAGCCGTGGCATTCGATTCACTGCAAATAGATAGAGAACATAATCAGCTAAATAGCAATAAATTAATAGATATACTTGAAAATAACTGCGAAGACTCTTCAAAGAACTCATGTCTTCGAACGCTCCAGAAGGTAAGTAATCTTCTTCGCTTTCAGTGGAAATTTCTGGAGTAAACGTGTTACAAATATGTAATCTGTGGATAAGGTGTTGTCGTAAATAATTGCTAATTTTGCAAATCATGGAAAGAAGATATTAAATCCGAAAATATGCTTTAATTATTTCCATCAAAGTTCATTGTATGGAGTATTCAATTGTAAGAAATTGCTTCTCAAGAACTTCTCTTTACAAATAATTACATTTGCCGGTTAGACCAAATATGGGGAATGTCAATTACTTCTTGGATTGATTGATTTCACCACTCCTTGAGTCTTGCACAGCATATGAACCATGCAGTTATGAATGATTCGCAAGAATCTTACATGAAAATAATCTTTTTTCTTTCCCAAGCAAAGATATTCTAAAATGCCAAGTTATAGCATATGTCAAAATGTCAGCCAGATTGATCGATAAAACCCTTAGGTATTGTCCTTGAGTTCAAACCCAATCATTTTTGAAAACATCGACATGTGCTCGGTATGTTCAATACGTGTTAAGTTAGGTTTTGAGAAATCTGGATAATTAATCAAGAGATACAGTAACTGATAATCTTGTCCGAGTCTCTGGCTTTTAGGTTCTTGTAAGGGAAATCTGTGGCACTCCTTGGAAAATCATACATTCGGTAGGAAGTCATTGGTAATTTTCTTATGTTTATTGTTAAGAATGGTGGCATCGATTTCCATGTTTACATATTTTGACAGCCATGTCAAGAACTGAAATATTTTCAGGCTCTAAGAAAGATTAGCAAATAAATTAATCGCAAGTATTTACACAACTATTAATCATATTCAGCGTATCTTCTGTAAATCCCCTTCAACGCGCCAATCTTCCTAAATTATAGTTTACTCTCAAATAATATGAATTCTAAAAGAAAAAAAAGATAAATGTAGTATACTCAAAAGTCAAATTACCTTCAACCAGATACCTCTGTTTTTTGGGGTTCGTTCAATGTTGAGAATGACTCTTATGTTTATATTTTTCACACTGACGTAGATTCTTTTCTTCAGGCAATTAAGTCACTCCTGTTATTTTCATTTACATGAAAAATAACGATTTTAACTTAATTGCATAAATAGTATTTTTTTTAAAAATTTGAGAACACCTAGTACATGTTGTAAATCAATAACACTATCATCTGCAACACAGATGAATTTATATGGTTGCATTTGCATATCACCTGGTCTGTATATTTATACATTTTATAATATCAAAACAGATAAAGACTTTCCATTCGGCAAAGTAATATATTAAGATAAAAGAGGTAATACATAACCAAATAATTGATTGTTTCAAAAAAATGCCATAATGGTTTTGATAGAAAATATTTTGCGGGTGTCTTGAAGATATACCTTCCAATTTTTGTAAAAGAAACAAAATTGAATCATTTAGATTTAGGCTGTGTAGATGGATACCTCACTGGCACAGAAGGGCCAGAATGCATCATATCTTGATGTTGTAGTCTGGCATTAAAACGAACATATTTGAAAAGATTCTCAACGCGCTGTAGGGAAAGTTAGACGGGCGTGATTATTGATCTTATTGAAGAGCTGCATTGGTACTTTCACCACTTTCATCTATGTTTTCTTTCATCAAAAACAATGTAAAGTGTGTGGGGAAAATAAACCGAACGACTCATATTTCCTTAATCTGATAAAGCCTTGAGCAAATTAGATAGTTAGAAAGCCTTTCCGTCTGTTCATTTCTAGTCCTAGATCTTATTATCGAAATCCTCTTCCTAGATGACGGCATTGTCAATGAATAACTTTAAAACTTAATACACCGCTGCATTAATAACTTCGGTACAAAGTCGCAGCATACGCAAAACCACCTAAATCCACCATGCGTTTGAGCGTATTCCGGCATTTGCAAATAGTACTTGACTCGTCTTTCAAGCCATACCATGTATTTCTTTTCAAAGTGTCTGATTACATATCGAAATTTATTTTGACTTGTAATAAAACATAAAATAGATAATTACATGAATTAATGAATATATAGCATTTGTCTACCTGACTGATTTAATTTTGTTTAAAATTTCATACTTTGCTTTGAAATATGTTAATCACATTGTAATAGTGGTTTCATGCATATGTCACTTTGATGTGTTACACTACCATCAAATAATTTACAAAACACGAACTTCACTTAAGCCAGTCGTACACATTTCCTTTCTTACCGACTTGAAGAAGCGCTGCCAAGGCGCAACTATTGGTGTGAGGTGGTCCTTTGAGGTTAAGAAAACTGGAAAACTCCGCAAGACCACCAGTCATTGATAGGCGATCGTGTTCCCTTGCATGTGTAGGAAACTGAGAACGAAGATGGAATCTCAGATGTGCATAGTTAGGTGACTTGTCTCCATGTATCCGGAATATTAACTAATACATTGGCTGACTGACTAACGTTATGTAAGAACATAGGTTAATCATAAAAAAAAAATAGACTAACGTTATGTAGATCATAGGTTAATCATACAAGAAAACATAGACTAACGTTATATAGAACATAGGCTCATCATACAAGAAAACAAAGACTAACGTTATGTATAACATAGGCTAATCATACAAGAAAACATAGACTAACGTTATCTAGAACACAGGCTAATCATACAATAAAACATAGAGTCGAATGAATGTTTTGGTTGTAGAAAGATCTGCATAACTTCTCAAAATCTAGAAGAGTTTTCATCCACTTTTGAAAGCAATTTTTGAAATTAATTATAATAATACAATTTGTATGTCTTTTGCAATATATTTACAAGGCCGAATTTTGTTCTAATACGTTACAGTTTCTGATCTGAAACAAAATTAATGGTATTACTCTGTGCCAATCATAAAATTGTTACTTTCAACAAGTCAACTGTATTTTGATGCTTTTCCATTTGCAGTGGAGACTTATATGCTTGTCTGGTTTAGTCTAATGTGACATAACTCGTACATAACCAGCGATTATGTATGGAGATGAGTCGCAAATTTTGGGCCCTTATTTCTTTCAGCCCAGGGCAACAAATATAATTATCACTGCATGAATAGCTCCATAAGTCGTCTTGAGCTCTAGGCTTCATCAGCTAATTATGATTGGAATTTAATCTAAAGGGAATAATGCATATGTCTTGACATTGACGTGCGTGACTGATTACTTGCATGGAATCCTGGGAAGAATGGTACATTTCTATCCTTAGTACTTTGAATTCACTCGATATATAAACACATTTTTTAAATTTTTCTTGGCTAGTATAAAATGCAAGGGTCCCATTCACTATTAATTACAAGCTCATCTTGGCTGAGTGAATATTACGAAGGAACTATCTGTATTGACATACATTACGGACGTTGTATATACACTCTTTTGGTGTTCCGTTTCGATACATTATGTGTGCTGGTGTTCCGTTTGAATACATTATGTGTGTTGGTGTTCCGTTTCGATACATTATGTGTGCTGTTAGAACGTAACTGCTGCATTACATATACTGCTCTGTTCATATAAGAAATATTCACGTTTCTTGCAAACATTATCGCATGGCATTGTTATGTTTTACATTTATCATCAGTTATATATGGAAAAATCAGATGATGATTATGATGATGATTATTGTTGTAGTATTGCTGCTACTGTCGCTCGAACCCGGCCGAGTAATACCAAAGACTTATAAAAAAAAATAAGAGGTTAGTGTTAGGACTGGTCGGCCTAGTGTCAGGATAATGTGACTGGGTGGGACATGATGATACATGACTAGGGCATGATGACTCATTGCTAGACATCATAACACACTACCACACTGCAGATATCATAGAGATATGACTGAAAATTTTGTAAAGCTACGTTATAAATCCAAATCACACACACACACACACACACACACACACACACACACACACACACTACTACTACTACTACTACTACTATTAACGATAATTACTAATAATTATTATCATTATGTTTTTGCTGCTTTAGCTATTGTGCTGATGTTGTTGCTGTCATCGTTATCGTCATCGTCATCATCATCCACAGTGAACGTTCTTCTCATGCATATCAAATGTCAGTGTAATTTCTTTAAGTTAAAAAAGACATAATCTGACCGCTAAATCGAAAATAATTACGTTGAAAAAGAGTTACGAACTGGCCCCGGACGCGGCTGTGACGTGAATGGTTTATACTATTTCGAGTACTTCAGGAGAATAATTATGAGAAGATAAAATGCAAGTAATTTGCAAAAAACATCTACTGAAGATGATGTAACGTCTACTGAAGATGATGTAACGTCTACTGTGGATAATGTAACGTCTACTGTGGATGATGTAACGTCTAATTAAGATGCTATTAGCATTATTCTGTAGTTAGCACTTCAATAATTATATCAAGAATAAAGACACACAAACACAGAGGATAAATTTACAAGCCTAAACGTCAGTAGTATAGTGGGGCTGTTTACGGACAATGGGAAAATACATTACAGACCCTCCCCCCCCCCCGGGCACATTTACGGACAAGATTTATACGGACAAAAAAATCACCCTGGGCACGTTTACGGACAATGAGAATTTTGTATAGGGACAAGAGGAATGACACAGGTAGGGTGACGTCACGGTACTGGACGCTTGCAACAATGTAGCAAGTACCGTGACGTCATGCCACCTGTGTCATTTCTGTATAAAGTTTGAATCATTCGCGTTGGTGTTTGTGAAATAGAGGATCTCAAATGGGTAATGATTTAATATTGAATTTATGAAACGAGTTGAATAATGTCCAGCTTTTGCGAGCCTTGGCGAGCAAAAGCGGACATTATTCAACGAGTTTCATAAGTTTAATATTAAATCGTTACCCATTTGAGATTCTTTTTATCACATAGTTTTTATTTCAGTGGAAATAATTTAGATAGAAAGAAGAACGAATAATTTCGTTCATTCTGACAGACGGTGCACCTTTTATTTGTTGTGCATAAAATATAGTCCCAAACAAAGCTGAACTGGTAAAAGTAGACTGTACTGTTTTACAAACTATAAATCAAAGAAAAAGCTTCCATCCGATTAAACAGAACATTTTATAACGACAAAATCATTTTTCAAAACAGAATGATCAATGTGATGTGATGCTGCCACATTGTTTGATACGGTACACAGTACAGTAGGCCTACAGTAGAGTACATGTTTACCCTAAAATGTCACTTTCAGAACTAAACGTTAAACTGTTGCGATCTTCATGTGAAATAGGATTACTGGATGCAAAAATTCCCACATTTACAGCAATGCATTTGTGACCGGATATTTGCAATATTTGATTTGGACTGTACAGAAGACGTCAACAAATTTCTTTTCGTGTCGGATTTACATATCATATATACTACGTGAAGATGCTGTGGTTGGATAAAGTTCTGTCAGTTAGGAGACCCAGTTATGTCCAGATTCTTCTGTGAACAGAGGTGAGTTTAGTTACTGCTTTAAGTTAACATTTAAACCACGCTTGTATATACGGTGGATTCTATATCTATGTTACAGATCTACCGCCCCCCCACCCGCCCCCCGCTATCAAATAAGCAATACCCTTAGTTTTACTTCTTATTGTTGTTCTTGTCTTGTAGTTTTACGCCATTTTTCTTATGATGATATTGTTAAACATGACATAACAAACCCCTGTGGGGGTAACATATCCATATTCAGACAGCCGAGATAATTTTTCCTCAATTACCTTTCGCGAGTTGAGTTAAAAAATGGCCGCCAAAAAATGTTCATTCAAAACAAAACATTCCAGAAGGCGGGGTTAAAAACGTTTTTTCACGATCCCAGCCAATCAGTAAAGAGGATCGTGCACAATAATTTCATGGGCATATTTGGACCAATCAGAATCACATAAAGTGATATGTTCACACGTATAATATCAAAAATTTGAAACTGCACACACTGTAGGCGAAGTGTACCGACTATGTGATAATAGTATATAGCAAGTACCGTGACGTCATGCCACCTGGGTCATTTCTATATAAAGTTTGACTGATTTGTGTTCGTGTTTGTGGATATTATAATATTATACCCAAATTATACAACTGACTAAAAAAATTTTAGGTAAGAGAATAACGTTTTTGGAAGTTAAACATAAATTATACAATCGAATAAACTTTTTTTAGGCAGGAAAGAATAAATCTTTTCGAGGCAGTGGAGTGGCCCTGAAAAGGATCTTTGGTTTTCTTCTTTGTCTTCTTCTAAGTTCTTCTATTCCTCCACCAACTTCTTATTTTCTGTCTTACACTTTTATCTTCTTCTCATTCTTTTCCTCCTCCTGTTTTTCCTTCTCCTCCTCCTTTTCCTGTTTCTTCCTTTTTTCCTTTTCTTCTTCCTTTTCTATTTTTTCGTTCCACTCCCTCATCCTCCTTTTGTCTTCTAAATCTTCCTTTTCGTCCTTTTCAATTCTAATCATCTCATTTAATATCTCCTTTCCTCTCTTTAAATTGTTGATTTCCATAGCCAATCTGTGCGGGCTATAAGCCCCAAGCTGCATTCTAAGTAGCATCTCCTCCACCATGCCTAGTGTGTATACCACCTCCTGCAATCTTATCATTCTCTCCATGTTGCTACCCATTTTTTATATTCAGCATTGAATGGCGCGAATGACGAACGCGATTCTTTTATATACTTCAAGCACGGACGTGAACTAAAACATCCCTTACACTCACTTCACATATTATTTACTATCCACACCAACGGACGCGAATGCATAAAACACACACCTATTTACTATCCACACCAACGACCGCGAATGCATCAAACATACCATATTTACTATCCTCACCAACGAATGAGAAAGCATAAAACACACACCTATTTACTATCCACACCAACCAAAAACGCGAAAGCATAAAACACACCATATTTACTAACGAACGCGAATGCATAAAACACACTCCTATTTACTATCCACATCAACGGACACGAATGCATCAAACATACCATATTTACTATACTCACCAAACGAATGAGAAAGCATAAAACACACACCTATTTACTATCCACACCAACGGACGCGAATGCATCAAACATACCATATTTACTATCCTCACCAACGAATGAGAAAGCATAAAACACACACCTATTTACTATCCACACCAACCAACGCGAATGCATAAAACATACCATATTTACTCTCCTCACCAACGGACGAGAATGCATAAAACACACCTATTTACTATCCTCACTAACGAACGCGAAAGCATAAAAAATACACACTATACTATCCTCACAAATGAATGCGAACGCAAACACACACACTAACATACACACACACACACGCACACACACACACACACACACACACACATGGCACTACCATGTTAAAAAGTGTCGCGGCACTTTAGCGTCAAGGGGAATTTAACATGGGGAAAATTGGGCCTGTATAGCGTCAAAAAATATTGGGCCTGTATAGCGTCAAAAAATAGTGGGTCTGTTGAGCGACAAGGATTTATAGCCTCACGTAGACCGTAATGTTAAATTTGGTCGTTTGCACTATAGCCTCAAAATTTATAGCCCCACGTAGACCGTAATGTTAAAAACAGGCCCCAGCACTATGGCCCCAAAATTTATAGCCCCACGTAGACCTCTATGTTAAAACAAGGGTCCCGGCACTATGGCCCCAAAATTTATAGCCTCACGTAGACCTCTATGTCAAATTTAGGGGGTTGTACCGTAGCCTCAAGATTTTTATAGCCTCACGTAGACTTCTATGTTAAATTTGGTCGTTTTCTCTATAGCCTCAAGATTTATAGCCTCACGGGACCCTACTTTCTACCCTATGGACAAGGGAAATTGAACATGGGGAAATATTGGGTCTGTCTAGCGACAAAAAATATTGGGTCTGTCTAGCGACAAAAAATATTGGGCCTGTCTAGCGACAAAAATATTGGGCCTGTATAGGAGGAATGGAATAGGTAGAGTCTATTTTTAGCTACAATTTTTGGTCAATTTCTGTTTAAAAACCCTTGTATGCATTTAGAGCTACAACCTTTGGAAAACCCAGGTCTATATTTATAGCCTCAACAATTTCTAGCTTTAGTGACGTCACTGAACTGGTTGACCTGAATACTCGATACTGTGTGACGTCACTGAACTGGCTGACCTGAATACGCAATACTGTAGGTAGGTGACATGAATTTGATAGGGATAAAGGGAGTTTTAAAGGGACAAACAAAGACCAACACATACACACACGCACTCCAAACGTTATGTGTTACCTTAGAATGTAAGAGTTAAAGATGAAATTTCACAAAATAGACTATCCTTTACATTACAGGAATATTATCCATCACATCACCATGCTATCCAATATATCATACTCATTATCCAAAATACCTTGTGTTCGCTTGGAATGTAAGAGAAGGAGATGAAAGCTCACAAAATATCTATCCCTTACGCCACAAAAATACTATCCATTACACTCACTATACCATCCATTATATCATACTCACTATTCAAACACCCAATACAGGTAGGGTGACGTCACGGTACTGGACACTTGCAACAATATAGCAAGTACCGTGACGTCATGCCACCTGTGTCATTTCTATACAAAGTTTGAATCATCGGCGTTCGTATTTGTGGATAGTGTATAGTATGTACCGTGACGTCATGCCACCTGTGTCATTTCTATACAAAGTTTGAATCATTTGCGTTCGTTTAGGTGAACAGTATATAGCAAGTACCGTGACGTCATGCCACCTGTGTCATTTCTATATAACGTTTGAATCATTCGCGTTCGTGTCAATGAATAGTATATAGCAGGTACCGTGACGTCATTCCACCTGTGTCATTTCTATACAAAGTTTGAATCATTCGCGTTCGTGTCTGTGGATATTATAATATTATACCCAAATTATACAACTGACTAAACAAATTTTAGATAAGAGAATAATGTTTTTCGCAGTTAAACATAAATTATACAATCGAATAAAAAATAATTTTAAGGCAAGAAATAGTAAATCTTTTTGAGGCAATGGATTGATCCATTACACATAAATTATACAACAACTAAAAAATTTTTAGGCAAGAGAGAGTAGACATCTTTTCGAGACATATGAGTGGCCCTGAAAGGCGTCGTTTAGTTTTCTTCTACTTTCCTCCCTTCTTCTCCACCGGCACCTCATCTTCTACAGTACATTTTTATTCTTTTTCTCATCCTTTCATCTATTTATAGCTACAACCTGTGGAAAACCGAAGTCCATATTTATAGCCACGTGAACTGGGACTGTTTCTTCTATTAACATGTCGCTCAGTCCTTACACTTCTCACGAATGACATTGATGTTGACGCTTTTAGATCTTCTTGTCGAGCCGAACACGAACGCGAATCACATTTTTCATTTAGATTTTCCATGCGCCAAATTTTATAGCGCATGCGCATGACGTCACAAATAAGACGTCATTCGTGTTCGTGCTTCCTGTCAACATCAATGTCCTTTGTTCAAAGTGTTACACTCATTACTATAAATAGCACCCACTTTATTCTGGTACAAATTTTACAATCCAATGTCACAACACAACACAACTTTAAAACGTTCATAGACTTCTTCTGTCTTTTTTGTTCACTCTCTCTGTTTTCTGAATTTCTTCACTGTCACAGTTTTTTTTTCTCCTCTTCTTCTTCCTCACCTTTTTCTCACCTTTTCTTCTCTTTCTTCTCTCTCTGGACATGCCGGTGTTCTTCTTTTGCCGAGGGCACCTCTTCTTCTTCCTCATGTTCCTGTTGTTTCTTAGGGCAGTCTGAAGACCAATGTCCTTTCTCTTGACAATGATAACAGGTATCCTGCCTTTTGTCTCTTTTGACACTGGTCTTGCTTTTTTAACGGTCTGGACATTCAAAGGGAGTTTTATAGGGACAAACAAAGACCAACACACACACACACACACACACACACACTCACACACACACACACACACACACAAACTCCTAACATTATGCGTCAGTTTAGAATGTAAGAGAAGAAGATGATATTTCACAAAATAGTCTATCCTTTACACCACAAAAATATTATCCATCACACCACTATGCTATCCAACATATCATACTCACTATCCAAAATGTCTTGTGCTCACTTAGAATGTAAGAGAAGGAGATGAAAACTCACAAAATATCTATCCCAAACACCCCCAAAATACTATCCATTACACCCACTATACCATCCATTATATCATTCTCACTATCCAAACGCCCTGTGTTAGCTTAAAATGTAAGAGAAGGAGATAAAATCTCACAAAATAGGCTATCTCTTACACTACCAAAAATACTATGTGTTAAAAAGCTAGTATCTATTTATAGTCACCACTGGTAGGAAATTCCTTTTTGGAAAAACCTAGTATTTATTTTTAGCTACAACTTGTGGTAAATTCCTAAGGAAAACCCCACTATCTATTTATAATCTCATCTTGCAGGAAAGTCCTATGAACTAACCTAGTATCTATTTATAGTTACAACCTGTGGAAAGTCTATATTTATAGTCTCAAACTTTCCAGCTTCAATGACGTCACTTTACTCAACACTAGGGGAATAATGGCAACAGCCGAACACGAACGCGAATCACATTTTTCATGCGCAAAATTGTATAGCGCATGCGCATGACGTCACAAACATGATGTCATTCGTGTTCATGTTCGTGCTTTCCGTCAACATCATTGTCTTTCATCAAAGTGTAACGACCTCTTTACTATAAGGGTAGGTATGTATATATGGCCTACATGTATATAAGTTAGTTGTATATCAGTAATATGGTAGAAGCCAGCAGCCATTAGCTGTATAAAACAGTGGCTGATAAAATTGTAGTTACTGATTTTAGTACGGCTGATGGCAGATGGCTGATGTGTTGAGAGCAGTTAGGTTTAATAACTGTATTAAAGCTGGTGCTTTTTATAGTAATGAGGTCATTACACTTTGATGAATGACAATGATATTGACGGGAAGCACGAACATGAACACGAATGACGTCATATTTGTGACGTCATGCGCATGCGCTATAAAATTTGGCGCATTGAATATCTAAATGAAAAATGTGGTTCGCGTTCGTGTTCGGCTCGACA
The DNA here is from genome assembly GCA_016617855.1 of Megalonaias nervosa. Lineage (NCBI taxonomy): Eukaryota > Metazoa > Mollusca > Bivalvia > Unionida > Unionidae > Megalonaias > Megalonaias nervosa. The sequence goes on from JAECUM010006628.1 coordinate 29,575, forward strand.
AGAAGATCTAAAAGCGTCAACATCAATGTCATTCGTGAGAAGTGTAAGGACTGAGCGACATGTTAATAGAAGAAACAGCCCCAGTTCACGTGGCTGTTTGTGTATATGTGTTTGGGGGTTGTCCCCAAGCCCCAAACACATATACACAAACATGCCACATGATGCCAAATGCCTGCTAGACATTGACATGGAGAGAAGGACTGAAACGAACACGAGTTTTTGGTAGTGTAAGAGATAGTATATTTTGTGAGATTTTATCTCCTTCTCTTACATTTTAAGATAACATTGGGTGTTTGAATAGTCAGTATGATACAATGGATGGTATAATAGGTGTAATGGATAGTATTTTTGTGGCGTAAGGGATAGATATTTTGTGAGCTTTCGTCTCCTTCTCTTACATTCTAAGCGAACACATGGCATTTGTTTGCAAGGGTAGGTATGTATATATGGCCTACATGTATATAAGCTAGTTGTATATCAGTAATATGGTAGAAGCCAGCAGCCATTAGCTGTATAAAACAGTGGCTGATAAAATTGTAGTTACTGATTTTAGTACGGCTGAAGGCTGATGGCTGATGTGTTGAGAGCAGTTAGGTTTAATAACTGTATTAAAGCTGGTGCTTTTTATTGTAATGAGGTCGTTACACTTTGATGAATGACAATGATATTGACGGGAAGCACGAACATGAACACGAATGACGTCATATTTGTGACGTCATACGCATGCGCTATACAATTTGGCGCATGGAAAATCTAAATGAAAAATGTGATTCGCGTTCGTGTTCGGCTGTTGCCATTATTCCCCTAGTGTTGAGTAAAGTGACGTCATTGAAGCTGGAAAGTTTGAGACTATAAATATAGACTAAGGTTTTCCACAGGTTGTAGCTATAAATAGATACTAGGTTAGTTCATAGGAAATTCCTACAAGATGAGATTATAAATAGATAGTGGGGTTTTCCTTAGGAATTTACCACAAGTTGTAGCTAAAAACAAATACTAGGTTTTTCCAAAAAGGAATTTCCTACCAGTGGTGACTATAAATAGATACTACCGTTTTAACATATAGTATTTTTGGTAGTGTAAGAGATAGCCTATTTTGTGAGATTTTATCTTCTTCTCTTACATTCTAAGCTAACGCATAACGTTAGGAGTTTGTGTGTGTGTGTATGTGTTGGTCTTTGTTTGTCCCTATAAAACTCCCTTTGAATGTCCAGACCGTCAAAAAAGCAAGACCAGTGTCAAAAGAGACAAAAGGCAGGATACCTGTTATCATTGTCAAGAGAAAGGACATTGGTCTTCAGACTGCCCTAAGAAACAACAGGAACATGAGGAAGAAGAAGAGGTGCCCTCGGCAAAAGAAGAACACCGGCATGTCCAGAGAGAGAAGAAAGAGAAGAAAAGGTGAGAAAAAGGTGAGGAAGAAGAGGAGGAGAAAAAAAACTGTGACAGTGAAGAAATTCAGAAAACAGAGAGAGTGAACAAAAAAGACAGAAGAAGTCTATGAACGTTTTAAGGTTGTTTGTGACATTGGATTGTAAAATTTGTACCAGAATAAAATGGGTGCTATTTACAGTAATGAGTTTGTAACACTTTGAATGAAGGACGTTGATGTTGACGGGAAGCACGAACACGAATGACGTCTTATTTGTGACGTCATGCGCATGCGCTATAAAATTTGGCGCATGGAAAATCTAAATGAAAAATGTGATTCGTGTTCGTGTTCGGTTCGACAAGAAGATCTAAAAGCGTCACGAATGACGTCATATTTGTGACGTCATGCGCATGCGCTATAAAATTTGGCGCATGGAAAATCTAAAATGAAAAATGTGATTCGCGTTCGTGTTCGGCTCGACAAGAAGATCTAAAAGCGTCAACATCAATGTCATTCGTGAGAAGTGTAAGGACTGAGCGACATGTTACTAGAAGAAACAGTCCCAATTCACGTGGCTATAAATATAGACTTGGGTTTTCCACAGGTTGTAGCTATAAATAGATGAAAGGATGAGAAAAAGAATAAAAATGTACTGCAGAAGATGAGGTGCTGGTGGAGAAGAAGAAGGGAGGAAAGTAGAAGAAAACTAAACGACGCCTTTCAGGGCCACTCATATGTCTCGAAAAGATGTCTACTCTCTCTTGCCTAAAACTTTTTTAGTTGTTGTATAATTTATGTGTAATGGGTCAATCCATTGCCTCAAAAAGATTTACTCTTTCTTGCCTTAAAATTATTTTTTATTCGATTGTATAATTTATGTTTAACTGCGAAAAACATTATTCTCTTATCTAAAATTTGTTTAGTCAGTTGTATAATTTGGGTATAATATTATAATATCCACAGACACGAACACGAAGGATTCAAACGTTATATAGAAATGACACAGGTGGCATGACGTCACGGTACTTGCTACATTGTTGCAAGTGTCCAGTACCGTGACGTCACCCTACCTGTATTGGGTGTTTGAATAATGAGTATAATATAATGGATGGTATAGGGAGTGTAATGGATAGTATTTTTGTGGCGTAAGGGATTGATATTTTGTGAGCTTTCATCTCCTTCTCTTACATTCTAAGCGAACACAAGGTATTTTGGATAGTGAGTATGACATATTGGATAGCATGGTGATATGATGGATAATATTTCTGTAATGTAAAGGATAGTCTATTTTGTGAAATTTCATCTTTAACTCTTACATTCTAAGGTAACACATAACGTTTGGAGTGCGTGTGTTTATATGTGTTGGTCTTTGTTTGTCCCTTTAAAACTCCCTTTATCTCTATCAAATTCATGTCACCTACCTACAGTATTGCGTATTCAGGTCAGCCAGTTCAGTGACGTCACACAGTATCGAGTATTCAGGTCAACCAGTTCAGTGACGTCACTAAAGCTAGACAACTTTGAGGCTATAAATATAGACTTGGGTTTTCCAAAGGTTGTAGCTCTAAATACATACAAGGGTTTTTAAACAGAAATTGACCAAAAATTGTAGCTAAAAATAGACCCTACCTGTTCCATTCCTCTTGTCGCTATACAGGCCCAATATTTTTGTCGCTAGACAGGCCCAATATTTTTTGTCGCTAGACAGGCCCAATATTTTTTTGTCGCTAGACAGATCCAATAGTTCCCATTGTTCAATTTCCCTTGTCCATAGGGTACAAAGTAGGGTCCCGTGAGGCTATAAATCTTGAGGCTATAGAGAAAACGACCAAATTTAACATAGAAGTCTACGTGAGGCTATAAAAATCTTGAGGCTACGGTACAACCCCCTAAATTTAACATAGAAGTCTACGTGAGGCTATAAATTTTGGGGCCATAGTGCCGGGACCCTTGTTTTAACATTACGGTCTACGTGGGGCTATAAATTTTGAGGCTATAGTGCAAACGACCAAATTTGACATTACGGTCTACGTGAGGCTATAAATTTTGAAGCTATAGTGCAAACGACCAAATTTAACATTACGGTCTACGTGAGGCTATAAATCCTTGTCGCTCAACAGACCCACTATTTTTTGACGCTATACAGGCCCAATATTTTTTGACGCTATACAGGCCCAATTTTCCCCATGTTAAATTTCCCTTGACGCCAAAGTGCCGCGACACTTTTTAACATGGAAGTGCCATGTGTGTGTGTGTGTGTGTGTGTGTGTGTGTGTGTGTGTGTGTGTGTGTGTGTGTGTGCGTGTGTGTGTGGGTGTGTGTTTGCGTTCGCATTCATTTGTGAGGATAGTATAGTGTGTATGTTTTATGCTTTCGCGTTCGATGGTGAGGATAGTAAATATGGTGTGTTTTCGTTGCTGAGGATAGTAAATAGGTGTGTTTTTTATGCATTCTCGTCCGTTGGTGAGGATAGTAAATATGGTATGTTTTATGCATTCGCGTTGGTTGGTGGGGATAGTAAATAGGTGTATGTTTTATGCTTTCTCATTCGTTGGTGAGGATAGTAAATATGGTATGTTTGATGCATTCGCGTCCGTTGGTGTGGATAGTAAATAGGTGTGTGTTTTATGCGTTCGCGTTCCTTCGTGTGGATAGTAAATAGGTATGTGTTTAATGCGTTCGCGTTCCTTGGTGTGGATAGTAAATAGGTGTGTGTTTTATGCTTTCTCATTCGCTTGGTGAGTATAGTAAATATGGTATGTTTGATGCATTCGCGTCCGCTGATGTGGATAGTAAATAGGTGTGTGTTTTACGCATTCGCGTTCGTTAGTAAATATGGTGTGTTTTATGCATTCGCGTTTTTGGTTGGTGTGGATAGTAAATAGGTGTGTGTTTTATGCATTCGCGTCCGTTGGTGTGGATAGTAAATAATATGTGAAGTGAGTGTAAGGGATGTTTTAGTTCACGTCCGTGCTTGAAGTATATAAAAGCATCGCGTTCGTCATTCGCGACAAAAACCAAGGGTCTTCAATTTGGTTCATGAAGGCCCGCTACCAAAACAAACGTGATCCTTACGATTCCGCCTCGTCGTCAAAAACAAAACCTACATAGTCACCAAATTAAGATAATAAAAATGGAAGGGCAAACCTTCCCCAGATTGGTACAAACTTTCGGAAAACGGATAAGTACACTATGTACGCAAAATTCAAATTCAACAATAATACCCAATCCACCAAAATTTAAACTCAACGATTGCTTTACCAATTGAATGAGTGGCTCACACAACATTGGTATAAGGAAGTCCATTAGCATAACTGGACTAGATGTGACATTAAACCCGACCTTGCCGTTAGGTCGGGGCGTGTGGTTGCGGGTCTTGGTGTGCCCTGTGTGGCTGTCCCTGGGGCGCTTCCGTGGTGTTTTTGCGCGCCTTTTCCGGGTTTCGTTTCCTCCTTTCCTCGCCAGCTGTGTAGATATGGACTGTATGTCAGAGGTCGAAGGTCTATCGGAAAAGCTATGCTAAAGGCCCAGCACTTGGGCTAAAAGCCCAGCACAGGGCTAAGTGCCTCTCTAGTGGAGCAATGTCGCCCAGCCTGGGGCGGCATCCACCCCGGGCCGAGTGCTTCACTAGAGGGGCTATCGCCCAGCCTAGGGTAGAGACTCCCGAAAGGGGCCTCAGGTCCAGCCTTGGACTGAAACAAGTCGCACAAGCACACAGTGCATAAGCGACTATAATTCCTCTTGCTTGCTTGCTCATTCGCGCCATTCAACGCTGAATATAAAAAATGGGTAGCAGCATGGAGAGAATGATAAGATTGCAGGAGGTGGTAGACACACTAGGCATGGTGGAGGAGATGCTACTTAGAATGCAACTTGGGCCTTCTAGCCCGCACAGATTGGCTATGGAAATCAACAATTTAAAGAGAGGAAAGGAGATATTAAATGAGAAGATTAGAATTGAAAAGGACGAAAAGGCAGATTTAGAAGACAAAAGGAGGATGAGGGAGTGGAACGAAAAAATAGAAAAGGAAGAAGAAAATGAAAAAACGAAGAAGCAGGAAAAGGAGGAGGAGGAGAAGGAAAAACAGGAGGAGGAAAAGAATGAGAAAAAGAAAAAAGCGTAGGATAGAAAATAAGAAGTTGGTGGAGGAATAGAAGAACTTTGAAGAAGACAAAGAAGAAAGCCAAAGGCCCTTTTCAGGGCCACTCCACTGCCTCGAAAAGATATTTATTCTTTCTTGCCTAAAAAAATTTATTCGATTGTATAATTTATCTTTTAACTCACAAAAACATTATTCTCTTATCTAAAATTTTTTAGTCAGTTGTATAATTTGGGTATAATATTATAATATCCACAAACACGGACGCGAATGATTCAAACTTCATATAGAAATGACACAGTTGCATGACGTCACGGTACTTGCTATACACAAACACGAACGCGAATGATTCAAACTTTATATAGAAATGACACAGGTGGCATGACGTCACGGTCCTTGCTACATTGTTGCAACTGTCCAGTACTGTGACGTCACCAGCAGCAGTAGAGCTGGACCCTACAACATTGTAGAGACCTTATTTTTGAAAATTAAGGGTTCCCTGAAAAAAAGAAGTTTTTGTTTTAATAATGAAAACTTCTTTAACTGACCAGATTTTTTCACAATCTGGTCACGTGCGTATGTCCTTCAACAGCTCTACTGCTGCTATAAATTAAACAGCCATATAAATATTATCAATAATGAGTATCGGAGAACCACACTCAGCTAAATTAGCTCGAGAGCGACTAGAGGCAATTAAAAAATATCTACCTGTTCGTGATTCTGTTAAGCAACAACTACAATCGCGTCAGGAGTCTCAGGTGGAATTTACAGAGGGTACAGAAAAATTATTTAAACCGATTGTCGAACCAACAAAGAAAATTGTTACAGCAACTGAGGCAACACAACGAGCTCTTGAAATATTACCTGCTGATATTTGCTGGTCGTATTCAAGCTGCTCAACCACCACCACAACCACCACCACAACCACCACCACAAGCAGCTCAACCACAACCACGACTACCAAGAACCAGAACTAAGACAATAGATAAATTTACGCCTGAAGGTATTGCTGCTATCAAGGACCCAACCAAATTATTTGATATTGCCGCGTTTGGATATTATGAAAGAAAAAAATATGTAAAATCAGAACACGCTAAATCTCTGAAATCTGACAATTGGATCAGGGATATATATCGCGTCGCTACTAATACTCCAGAAATCAGATCTAATGAAGATATTATGAGTTTTAACAGATTTGATGAGGATGTACATAGATATATAGAAGAGGTTAAACAAAGTAAACGATTATCACAACCACCACAATTTGAATTACCACCACCACAATTTGAATTATCACCACTATCATCATCACCACAAGGAGTACAACAACTAAAACAACAACTAGAACAACAACGACAACAAGAACTAAAACTATTTGAGCAATCACAAAGTGATTACCCAAGATCACCAAAATCACGAATACCAATTCTATCTAAACCAATTAAAAAAACACCACTGAAACCAAAGAAAAAGAATTTCAAGACGCTCCCGGAGCAACTGGAACTGTTTTAGGAAGTGATCTTATTACTTGCCCCAATAACGTTCTTGCTGATGTCGATCGACTAGAAATCCTCATTGGAGGAAAACGAGCTGGTAATAATTCCTCAGAAATCATTAATGAAGCAGCTGATATTTGTAAACGATTATTTAGTGGCGGCATCATGGATATTAATGTATATCGATCTCTCATTAATGAAATCGCCGACGATTATTACAGTGACTAAGTATGTAATTAGTGATAAAAACAGTTAATAATAAAATGATCGTGCATGGTACTCAACGTGGACCTACCATGGTCAGGGTAATAAACTCTCGATTACCTGTATAAAGAGCAACCCACGGAGATGGATTAGGTGATGTTGTTCAGGGTCTGTTTAGAAGGATAGCCCCAAAAGCAATACCGATTGCAAAGCAACTAGGAATGAAGGCTATTGATGTTGTTCGTGAAAAAGGTATAGGCGCTGTTGGTAATCTCGCTAGCAAAGCGTTTTCAGCAATTAAAGATAGACTATCACGATTAATACGCAGACCGACCCGACCTCAACCTGTGAAATTACCTAGCACTGAAGTGATGCCAGCAAATGTCAGTAAAATAATAAATCAAGCAGCTAATCAAAAACTAGCGGAGTTGGCTGATATCCCGATGTCGGAAAAGGAAAAAAATATAACCGCTAGTCTGATAGCAGGAAGTGGTCTTCGAGTTAGACGAAGACGATAATAATAAAGATGTTTAAGCGCATATCTGATCCCGCGTTTGACATGGACACACCAGTTCTCAAAGATGAGTCTGTGCGCGATTATCAGTATTATTCTTACGACGCACGAATTCCAAATCAGCGTGGAAGAATTGAACTACAGGTTCAAGATACAAGTAGGTATTTCTTACCCGCTGAGGCATTTATTGAAGTAGAAGGTAAAATTTATAAACATGATGATACCGAATACAATAATGATGATGTTTTTGGTTTTGTTAATAATGGTATTATGGCGTTATTTGACAGTGCTACGTACATGATTGATGGTAAAAATATTGAATCAATTCAGAAAGACGTTGATGTTGCTACAACAATATTGGGTCTAGCACGATACAGCGATGATTATTCAAGATCAGCTGGTCCATCAATAATGTTTGTAAAGGACACTTCTGATCACTCGGATCATAAAAACGTAACTACAGGTAATGTAAGAAATGCTGCAGGAACCGCAGAAACTCCTGCAGTAATATCAATGAACGCAAATTTCAACTTAGGATTTGCATCACGTAAATCAATGTTGAATGATAGAAGGTTTTCATGTGCAATTCCACTGTCACACATATTTGGATTTTGCAGAAATGTCAGAAAAGTTATTTTTGGAGCCAAACACACAGTTGTACTTGTGCGAAAAAGCGATGATAATGATGCAATGTGGCACGTTGAAGGAGCTGATGCTAATGCAACTGCGGCACTTCATGGTAAAATAGTACTAACAAAACTTTCCTTGTGGATGCCAGTGATGACTCCAACTATATCCGAAGAAGATCGGTTACTATCTTTTATGAGTCAAGGCGGTAAATCAATGTTGTCATGGTTAACAATGACCACAGATGTTGTTCAGAGTGCAATTAATGGTCTATTCACATGGCAAATAGCTTCTCAGCAAGGTGTTTCTGCACCAAGACATATATTTATTGCGCTTCAGGATAATACACGTGTAAACAATCAAATAAAAAGTTTAATGATATTTGACAAACTCGGTGTTTCTGAAGTTTCATTAAGGATAAATGGACATTAAGAACCATCCGAGGATATATTACTGAATTTCGATCAAAATAATGTAGCACGTGCATATCATCGATTAATGTCGTTCATGGGTCGTGATCAAAATATTGATACTGGTTTACAAATATCGCAGCTAGATTTTACATTGCTGTATCCGATTTATTACTTTTCGCTAGAACATTTAGATTTAACCAGACAATCTGTTGTAGATATTCATTTTCGAGCTCGTGTTAATAGAAACATTGTAAATATCCCTAATTACAGAGCAATAGCCGTTATACTCAGCGATAAATCGATGTTACTCGAAGGTGTTGGTGGACGAATGAGAGTTATTGATGCTCCAGTAGAAAATATGTAAAATAAAACATGTAATTAGATCGTTCATAATAATTATAATGTCATATCATCACGTTAGTGTAAGTCTGACTCCTGGTCAGATTAAAAGACTGCAATCAGCATCAAAAAATAATTGTGGAATAAAAATATCGCTAAAGCGAGAACAGATGACCGGTGCAAATAAACTGTCGTTGACCGAGCGTCAGTTTAAAAACTTCAACGACGCTAAAAAATCAAATAAAGGCGTCAAACTTAATCTTTCTGCGGGCGCCATCAAAGATATTGCTAAAACGGGTGGTATGTTTCCACTTCTCGCAGCAATACCAGCATTAATAGCAGCTGCAGCACCAGCCGTTGCAAAGGCAGCTGCGCTAGGTGCTGTTGGAACAGCTGCTGGAATGGCGTTAAAGAAAGCAACCGGACAAGGAATCAAAAAAAGGGGAAGAGGTCTAAGATTACCAGGAACTCCGCCTTCGTGGTACGGAAAGGGTCTAAGATTACCAGGGACTCCACACTGGTACGGAAGGGGTCTAAGATTACCAGGGACAGTTTACTAATAACACCCATGTCCAATTTTGATTTACTTAATGCTGCTAAGCAATTAAAAATAAAAAATTTCAGAGGTGTTTTATGCGCGATCAATTACCTACCGTTGCAATGCAACATGAAACCGGTATTATTAATCTCGATAAAAATTCTGGCCCAGGCACGCACTGGGTCGCATATGCAATTGATCCACGTGGAATTATTTATTTCGATTCGTATGGATTAGCACCACCAAAAGAATTTCTTCATTACGTTAGTAATAATACTGCTCCAATCTGGTATTCAACGCTACCGACACAAAAAATAACTGATCCTCCAATATGCGGCCGTGAAACCCTCGCTATGCTTGATGCTGTATCAAAATCAACAGCACCGCCTCATAAAGTCGTGCACGCGTTCACTACGCTACGTCATAGCACTTAAACTGATATCAGTAAATATAATGGTAGATATTTATGGAAGATCCTCAGGTAGAGCTCAGAAGATCGATTTATCTAAATATGCAACTCTTGATCAGCTCAGAAATGAAATCGATGATTTATTAAATATCACAAGTGTGGATCAAAATGAAGTCGTCGTTTTTCAGGACAAACAAGGACGATTAAAAACGAGTAACATACAACTACTAGATGTTCTTGTACGAATTCCCAACGCGGTTGTTAATAATGTCGTTACTTTCACTGATCAGGGTAAAATACAGGATTCCGGTAAGTCGGTTAACGATTATGTTAAGAAAACTGGTGATGTATTTACCGGTGATATTATTATGTCAGGAAGAAAAATTACGTATCTTGGAGATCCAATCGCAGATACAGACGCAGCAACAAAAAAATACGTCGATGATCAAGAATCCAAATACGTGTCAGTGCGCGGTGGTATAATGCGTGCATTTCTCGACATGAATAATAATGGTATTAATAATCTCAGAACACCAGAAACAGATTTTGACGCTGCAACGAAGAAATACGTCGACGATAAGGAAATTCCAATAACGACTTCATTAACGACTATCAATGATGGAATTGCTGCATTTAGAACTGAATATTTTAATCATGTACAAACATTTCTAAATTTTCGTAGAAATGTACACAGATCTATTAACGAATTTTTTGGAACTCCACCAACTGTTATTATTAATCTCGCTGACATTAACGCAAGACTCAACGATATCATTAGTGGTATTCCTAACATTATTCAAAAAACTAATCTCGTTAAAATTCCTCACAAGCAGATCATTAATATCGTGTACACAGTCGCATCAGGAAAAACAACATGGACACCGGAAAATAACACTCTTAAACATACCGCAGAGGTCACTGGTATATACAGATTATCTATATTTTGTGCTGAAAAATTTACTATATTTACCACATTTACATGGCGTCATTCAACCGATATTTTTTCTGGAACTGTGTCTATAGTGTTAAACAAAGATGTCGAGGAAACGTTTATGCTAATAGCGAATGATAAAAAGTTAACCGCAGCGACTTATTGGTGGTGTGTTGAGTTCGTAGCTGAAACTCCTCAATTAGTTACCTAGATAAGTATAATGAATCAAGAGTCATTTATCGACGTTCAACGTCACAGATACGCTCAAGTATGTGAGTGTCAAACTAAACTAAAAAATATCATCGACGATTACACGATAAAGGTAAAAAATATCGTCGTCGTATGGTTGTTATTGATATAATGGTATACTCGGTTTCTGCTGTTATTGCTGGAACTGGATTATTACTATCAACAATAACGATGACAGCGCCTGCAGTTGTAACGATTATAGTTTCAACGGCAACAACATGCGCAGGTATTTTCAGTATTATCTCTAAAAAAATATCTACGTGTACGAATGATAAACTAAACGAGTATATAATGAAATTGCACACAGCAACAACCGCATACACTAAATTATGCTCGTATATTTCAGCGTATCTCAGTGATGGTAAAATATCCGATGAGGAGTTCGTAACGATAATGAAAACCTACGATGAAGCATTCATAGTGGAACGCGACGCGTTCTCTAGTGACGGAAAGATGGAGAATTAAATAATAACGATAATAATAATGTCAGAGTCGCGCGAACTATTACAGCAGATCGTAGCTAATACAACGCCGTCAAAAACTACTATGATATCATTAAGTTCAACCAATCCTGAATTTAGCGTTAATTTTCCGACTGCAATTCCAGTAAAGGAAATAGCATTAGCGCAATTACGAGTTTATTATAGTTGGCCTAATATTAGATCAAAACCGTTTGGTGGACAACAACCAAATAATTCACTGGTATTCGCGAATAAAAATAAACCGGATGGAACACCTGATTGGCAAGTTGTTGGAATTTCAACGGGCAGTTATCAAATAGAACAGATTAATGATGAGTTCCAACCCAGAATTAAATCTATCACAGGGAAAGAATCTAAAATAGCTATTACTGTTCACGAACCAACACTATCAGCGGTTATTGAAATAAATTCCCCTGATTACCTCGTAGATATTTATCAGAGTTCGATTAGATCCGTATTAGGATGGCCTGATGTCGCACCTGTTTATAATGGAGTTTCAGAACCAAAACTAGAAGAATTTAAAACGAGTGAAGAAAAATTCATTAAAAATCCAGAATATCGAGAAAATTATCCATGGAGTCGTATTTTTTTTAAATCTGATCCAAACGACGATATATACTACTTTACCGATTTTTATGGTAAAAGAATTCCCAAGACAAATAGATCAGCATTCAATTTTATCGTTACACCAGGGGCGCTAAATCGAAATATTGTTGATGTAGAATTTATTAAAGAATTTTTAGATTATCTTAAACCCGAATACGATAAAACGTTTAATGATTTAAGAAATTTATTTATTTCATTATCACAACATTATAATGAAAGTGTAAAGCAGCAAATAATCGAGTCAATAAAACATTTAAATGGGATCTTATTCGATTTATACATCGTCAATCGAAGTATTATAAACATTGCGACTGATATTAGTAGAATTAGTTACACAAATCCAAAAATGAAGCAAGTATTTCTTGATCATTATAAAATAACAGAAAAAGATTTACAAACATTTGTTATACCAGATTTAAATAACGCTGAAATGAAGAATATTATCCGGGAGTAATTGAATCGTGGAAACAAATAGCCCCACCACCGGTTATACTAAAACACAATAACAATCCCTTTGGTGCTGGACGTCATATATCGCCAGGCATTGTAAACATAACAACAACAATTGCAGTCAATCTGGTATGTGATGTTATTGAAGGTAGCTATCAGGTAGATCTTTCTAAATCTAGCCACCGCAGTGGCACTGCGGAGCAAGGGTACATATTATTCAGTTTTAGTCCGATTGTCCCTCCAGGCTCGTTAATTGTGTCAGAACCAATTAATCCCGTTTACCTGCGAGTTCATAATCCATTTCTGACAAGAATAAATTTCAAACTTACAGACCAAAATAATAGAATTCTGGACACGAGGAACGAATCTCTTAATATAAACCTGTATGTACGCTCATAGAACGTCTGATTATTTAATCAGGGGCATAATCTGAAGAGTAAATACATGAATAATAATCAATTCTCTATGATTAAAGCAATTGTATATATAATAAAGCGAGATAACTCGGCCATCTCTCTGCAGTAAATTGAACGATTATTTCCCTTACTACGTTACCTGTACAAACCCAGTTGTATGTACGTGTATAGCGTATATTAGTCCGTCTGTCTGTTACCTTAACGAACTATAACTTTATGCGTGCAAAATTATTTTATGAATTTTGAAAAACTGAAGTACAGTTCTACATTCTATTAGTAATACAAGTTCTGTGAGACAGCGTAAATATTATATATATATATATATACTTAAATTTAACTATATTATTGATAAGAGAACGATGGCCGAAATGGTAAGACGGTTTGACGTAGATCGAAGCTCTACAGACTCTCGCGTGTTCGAGTCTCAAAAAATGCTAAAGATATTATCTTGCATTTGGCGACTGATGCTTATTTAATTGGGGGAACCCGGAGAATTTCCTCGATATCCACAACAGACAAAATACACTCTCCTATCATACACCCTTGAGGAGTGTACGTTTTACACTTCCGGGGTTTTGTATGGGGGGAGAGTGTACAAAATCTGTTGGACGTAGACAAGATTCCCCCGTCATCACCATTTGTATATATTCATGTTCATACAATCATTAGGATAAGTTTATGTTTGTGCCGTCCAAAATCATAAACCATCTGTATATATTTCATAACCATACAATCATTAGGATAAGTTTATGTTTGTGCCGTCCAAAATCAAAATCATAAACCATCTGTATATATTTCATAACCATATATCACACACAAAACAGCTCCCTGACAAAAAAAAAGTCATGGGAGCTAATATTTTTTTTATATTAAATATATATATATATATATATATATATATATATATATATATATATATATATATATATATATATATATATATAATGAACCATGAAAACATCAATAATATTATCTGTGCTATTAAAACACTAAAACATAACGGAATAAAAATATCTGATAATCTCGACCCTCAGAAAATCATGTGCGATTTTGAATTACTACAACAGAGAAAATTTGATAATAAATATACACTATCTTCAAACTACAGATTCATAAAATTAATTTATCAAGCCATGCTTGAATCACTAGCCATGGTAAACGACAATCAGGTAAAGCTATTTGCACTTCTTGCACGTTCTATCGAAAATATTAAATCCGAACTGTCTCACGAGTACGAAAGAAAAAAGATCGTGGATAATCGTGTAATGCAATTAAGAAAGATTATGCTATCTGACTCTGTCAATGCTGAGAGCGGTGAAGATGAACCCCTGACAGAGTCAGTGACTGTAATTATGGCTAAACAAAACCCTTGGGAAAATTAACAGAGTCGAACTATTTGTTTTTGTAAGAATAGAGAGTTAGACATATTCAAATACTATCCGCTGATTATATATTTTCGAAAGGGCAGATTTGTATATTTTATTTGCGACGAATTGTACTGATTGTGGATGTATGCTAAAATGTTTTGCAGCCGCATTAATTGATGGGAAAGTTATTTCTTGACCTGTTTCTGTATTTATGAATTTAATAGCTCTTCTTGCAAACTTTTTACATTTTTCAGTATTTCCACGTGTAGTATTCTGACTTTGTGTAATAGCTTGCAGGTTAGATAACCGATTATTTTTGGGATTTCCATCAATGTGATCAACTACAAGTCCCTTTTTAACTACCCCACGAAAACATTCGAATATGAATCTACTTGATAAATAATTTTTATTTCCACTGGTATTGAATCTAAAATAACCAAATTTATCAAGACTACCTACTGGTTTTTTCAATCTGCAGTTTCTAATCACGCCATCACGAGATGCTTCATAATTAGTAAGGATTGGATGTGACATAAACTCATTTTGTTCCATTTATATATAATACTATTTGTTTAAATCATTATTTTTTTTTGAAAATCTAGCCGAATAATCTTCTTCGGTTTTTATAGGAGAGTCAGCGTTATTTTTTTTGTCATAATATCGTTTTAGTTCTCTGTATTTTTTACCACCGCATTGCGCGCACAGTTGAGTTCTTCCTCGCACTCCAGCACTACACACAATACACGGTTTTGGTCCTAGACTTCCATTTCTGACACATTGCATATGATAACTACAGTATTCATTCACGCATGATTTATTACAAGTAGAAGTATATCCAATTTTGAGCCAAGCACATTTGTTTTGTGTTTCAATCATATACAAAAGATTAATGTTCAATTAAATATATACTTGCCCTAATTATAATATGGAGGAATTATCCGTTATTGAACCTTCCCCTGCTAGATTTGACCTTGACAGACTCTCAGAATATAAACTCAGTACTTCGATGCAGGATCTGGCATTAATGGTAACCGAACGTATTCGTGAAGCAAAAAAAGGAATTTCGTGACGATGGTGCAGTTCATGCATGGTCCACATTCAGAGTTGGAAATGTTACTAATATGATGAATGACAAACGAGGAAAAGTAATTATTAATCACCTTGATAATCAAAAATATTTTATTTTAATAAAATTTATTGTAAATACAGAAGAAGATATTTGGATTATTCGTGATAAGCGTGATCCAGTCCGTGTGCAGCCCGGGGGTAATATTGTTCTTTTAAGTAATAAATCTAAGCCCGGAATACTTACTGGCATTGATAAACCCTATTATATACAGAGTTATCCAGCAACTGCAGTTGTATATGGAATATTTCCGCTGAATGATAAACCTAATGTTGCGGATCTGAAACCGATGAAAATATCAAGAATAAACTGCGTAGCTGAACGAGTTACAGAACATTTTACAAATGCGATACGTGGTAATGGTTTAACTGATTTAAGACATAAAAAAATAAACAAATGGGCAGAGTCGGTTAAAGATGCTGGAGCATCTATTAAGGATGTTGCTGAACTAGAAAAGTTATTAAGATTTCCAATAACAGTAAAAACACTAACCGGAGAGATATTATACGAACCAAAATATATAAAAATGGAAACCCTATAACAATCGTTGATCATAATGCACATGCATGGACTAATGCTGTAACGATATTTCCACGAGATAGAAAAGTTAAGTTTTATGATGGTGACATCTTTGATTTTATTAAAAATATCAGCAAAAGCGACCCTGTATCCGTTTGGTTATTTCAGAGTTCGGAATATAATCATTATGATCAGTTTGTACGGCCTAACGGTGATATTTATCGTACAGAATCTCTCCATGAAGAAATGGAACATCTTGCATTGAAATATACCTCTGATGATGTCATAGTTGGACAATTACTGAATAACTGCTTTACCGTACCATCGGTTGCTGCCCATTTCGCTCAGGAGAAAAATTCATGGAAAACGACACGATCAGAATTCCTTGAAGATGTCAAGAAAAGCTGTATAGAATATGGTCACGGTGGGTTATGGAACACCAAATACAACCATAGTGATGTTATCTCGGTTGATATGGTAGCGTGTTATCCTGGGAGTTTTCTTGGATATGGAGTATGTTCTAAGTACTTTAAGAGATTCGGACATCCTACACATGACATGACCAGGGTTGCGATAAACGGACATTTACCAGATGTTGACCTAACCGGATTTGCTCATGTAGAATTATTCGAATTTGCAGAAAATCTCCATCCGATTACTTATGCTTGGTTTGGAAGACATTTTTCAGAAAAATGTTGGGTTCCGATAGTACTATTGCGATATATGCTTGATGCTGGATTTTTAATATCGTTGAGAATAACTGAAGCGATTATATCGTATAGTTCACAGAAGCAAGTTTGGTTACCAGAACCGAACAGATTTAATATCGATGATACCAGAAAAGAATTCCCTGATATTGATGAAGATCATATTATTAAAATAAATAAATGCAGGAATGAATACGATGAGAAATTTACAAAAGATCTGGGTAGAAAGATAATCGGTAAATTTACTCAAGGTGGTTCATACGATTATAAACGAGCGTGTACAAGATTGATTATGGACGATGCTGAACTAGATTTTATAATCGCCGATACAACGGAGAAAAATACGTTTATAAACCGATGTAATGCTTATTTATCAGATGGAACAAAACTAGGTACCATTGTGAGCTACCTTGATGGCGACTCACCACAATTTACTCATTTAAGATCTTCGATGTTAGCTTATGTTTCGATAAACCTACTATCGATGATAAATAAATTTCCTCATCACGCTGTCAGAGTCGCTACGGATTCATTTTATGTACATAAAAAATATAAAGATTTATTAAAACTCGGTAATGGTGAATGGGGGACATGGAGAATAAAACAAGAAAATATATTTAGTTATTCTGAATCTGCCGATGTTGAAATTATGGAGACATATTACAGAAATAATAATCAAACATCAAAATCATCTGCACCATCTGTGTACGATCCTGTATCTAGACATAAGACTGTTTATCTTAATGGGTGTGGAGGGTCAGGTAAAACAACTCGTGTAATTAATTTATTTATAAATAATACATCAGATATAATTGTTTTGACACCTACACATAAACTTGCTAGAGAAATAAAAGAACGAGGAGTAAAATCGTGTACATATCACAGTTTCTTTAGATGGTGCGGAGACACGTGGACTCCATCGCGGATGGGTGAAAAATATATACCTAAATATATTATATGGGACGAGATATGCACGGTGTCGTTAGAAACACTAAAAAAATTTCTTGAATGGTTATTGACAAAGAATACTGCTGTGATTATGTGCGGCGATCATGGTCAACCACCACCCTTTGTTGGACAGTCTCCACATGAATGGCTGAAGAATAACGTAAATTATTATGAAGAAATACATGATGACCATAGAGCTATCGATGAACCCTGAAGGAATTTAAAAAAATAATCAGACTTCAACCAGACAGAGTACAATGTGAGATAATGCGAGGAGTAATTCCAGAGACTTCTATGAATGAATTTTGGACTTTATGGAATCCCGCTGATTTAATAGTCGCGAGTAGAAAGATAGTTCGTGATGAACTGCAAAAGAAATTATTTACGTTACATAAAGAAAAGTTTCCAACGTTACCTGTACCTTTGTGCTATCGCCCAGCAGATACTCGACGACAGAATATTGAAGTTGAAATACCAGGTGCCTTGGTTCCACCAAGGGTACAGAATCTTGTACTGAATGATATTGTTTTAGTCGATATTAATGTCGTTGAGAATGCGCTGAGTATGAATAAATCGCCGTGGACGTTAGGATACGCTATAACGATTCACTCGTCACAGGGATTAACTATAACTGATACTAAAATCTGGATTGTAGATGATAGGATCGAGTGGTCAAATTTAGTCTATCTCGCCGTATCTCGAGTCAGGAGAATATCTCAACTACATAGGGTTATTATGAATTTTATAGAAGATAATGATCAAACTGTTAATAATGACGTAATAAGAAAAAAACTATCTGGTTATAAGCAGTTTGACAAAAAAATAATCATGACTTTGATATTGATGTTGAATTTATTATAAAACTAAAAGAACTACAGAATAATAATTGCGCAAGTTGCAACTGTAATATGTTATGGCAGTGTTCGAATCCAAGACAATTTACCGTAGACAGAATTAATAGTGATCTCGGTCATACACGTGAAAATGTAATGCTGACTTGTCTTGATTGTAATCGACGTCGAGGTTCTGGACGTTTACAAAATTGAGCTTGGTGGTAATTGTGTATCCTCAGGAATTATTTGCAATTGTTCACGTACAAATCCGCGTTGAGGGGCAGTAGAATCTAGTCTGTATATGGCAGGTCTTCCAGTGGATCTAACTACGCTAGAAATTTTATGTGTAGTTACGCTCCAGATAGGATCAGTTGCTCTTTTTTTACCACCTTCAAGTTCGCCAGGTTCATATAAATATCTAACTGTAACATTACCTAATACTGGTTGAGAGAAAGATTCATGTCGTATTGGTATATATATTTTTTTGATCGCATTAGAAGGTTTCATGGAAGTTGCACGAGTAATTTCATTATTCAACGCAGCTATCACACTCGGTAATCTTGCAACCCATTCACGAGATCTATCTTTGAAGTCAGTAGATATTTCCTTTCCGTATTGATATCCGAATAACCGCTCGGCAAGTGTTCTATTAAATCGTTCAACGATTGCCTGATCACGATGAATTTCAGTATATCCTCGTCTGATTTTAACGTTACGTTTCTTCATCAACGATGATACTACTCCAAGAAATTCTTTACCGGGATCAACCTGTAGTAGTTTTGGCCATCGTAGACCGCCACGTTGATAAATGCGTTCAAACGCAGATGCAACTTCGGATGTTGTCTTTGTTGATAACGGCTCCGCTTCTTTATATCTACTAGCAATATCAACGACAGTTAACGCGTATTTGTACGTGCGTGATTTTCGTCCACGTGTTTTAATGGTATCGTGTGGTAAAAACAAAATATCTGCTTGATGAACTTCATTAGGAACGATAACATCAAAATGCGCGTAATGAATTCTTTTAGGTGGACTTAGGAAGATTTGCCATATTGCCTGTTGTGCTAACCATGATGCAGCGACATTACGTGAAACTTTTGCTGCTTCGGCGAGTTTACCAATCGCTGCTTTACCTCTCCAAAATCCTCTCGGGGAATAATAAACAGATTCCATTATGATAGTTATATAATTAATTACCAGCCCCTAACACTAGTTTACCTTTCATAGCAGTTTTTACTAGAAAACTAGCTAATTTTTCTCTGAGAGATTTATTAGGTATAGAATTTAATGCGTGAATCAATTTCACATCCGCGAGATGTCGGTGTTGCAAATCCTTACTTTTATACGCGACATCATGAACGTGACATGCTTGATCGATCTTATTTACTGGATACTCTCCGGGTCTTGGTTGATCTTGATCATCGAGTCGGATATCGAGACGAGTTCCTGGGCCACAATAATTATATCCGGGTAAATGTTTCTCACCGGGATATTTAGCCCATGGAGTTCCTGGTAATTTTCCTAACAAAGCGGCTATATCACCACCTGTCTTTGTTCCTGACTTAGTCATGGAGACAAATTTATATTTCTTGGTACCACATTTCACACACTTGCCTGTAAGTGCACGTCTTTTATTTTTTGTTGTTACTGTCGTTAATTCAGTAGTATCGGTAGGTGCTCTGCATCGAACGTAATATAGACTCATATTATTTATTATATGGATATAATTGACTTTTCTGCGACACGAAAACAAGAACCAGTAAAACACCATCCAGCGTTACCAAATTCTATCAGAATGATTATAATAGGCCCATCTGGAAGTGGAAAGACGCAATTATTGCTTAATCTAATAATGCGATGGCTGAAGTGGGATAAATTGTATTTAGTTGCGCCATCTGTAGATGATCAGCGATGTTACGAAGTACTTAAAGATTTTAATGAAAACGCAAAATCGTTACATGAAGACAATGTCATAGATTTTATTACTGATATTGATGAAGCACCATCCGTAGATGATCTGGATGGATTCATTAATAATTTAGTAGTGTATGATGATGTTATGCTGGACAAACAATCAAATCCAGCTAGAATATTTTCACGAGGTAGACATAAAAATACAGACGTGATTTATGTTACAGAGATATACACAAATTCCAAAAGTAATCAGAGACAACTGTAATATTTTAGTTGTGTTCAACGGAGTAGATAATCATACGCTGCAGAATATTTATTATACTTGGTGTTCAGGCGACATGGACATGAACAAATTTAAAAATTTCTTTTCAAAAGCACAAGCTGCTCCCTTTGGTTTTGTAACGATAAATTTACATGATCCTAGGTCAAGATATCGTAATGGACTTGATATAATTTTTGGATAAAAATCATAGCAGCAGAGAGGGTGAAGGACATATGCGTAGTGACCAGATTGTGAAAAAATCTGGTCAATTAAAGAAGTTTTCATTATTAAGGCAAAAACTTTTTTTTTTTTCAGGGAACCCTTAATTTTCAAAAATAAGGTCTCTACAAAGTTGTAGGGTTCACCCTCTCTGCTGCTTAGTCCGACCATGACTTAATGCTAATATATAGTCTTGTATTTTATGCATACAAAGATTACCCCAAGTGTAAGGCAAAGGTTACAGATTAAAATCTCACTTCCTAAGGGATGCATCTGTGATCCATACACTTAATGATATGCCGTCAGCCTTGCTGCAAATGGAAAACAAAATGCAAAGACTTTAACCAATTGCATTAAGTTAATGTTAACTAATACGTTTCGCGATATAGTGTTTTTAAAAAAATTATTTGACTACATGCATGTTGTTATCTGAATACTTCTTCTCCTGCTCAATGCAGAAATTTTTAAAACAAATCAACATGGAAAACAAATCAGTTTATAGAACAAATTAGTTTATAATATGGAAGTTATTTTTACCACAACTGTAGGACAGAGAGTTGACACTTTAACAATTCCATTATTTGGAAAAGTTTGGTTTGCAAATTACATGGCATAAGTCAACAAAAACACAATTGCCTTATCTAACAGTCTTGACAAGTACGATCATAAAATGCCCAAGTCTTTAAAATTTAAGTTAGATAGTGAGCTGTTACTTCCCCCAGCCCCACCTCCAACATGCACATAGATTAAGAAAATGATATATACATATAAATACAGTTTTCACTATTCGAAGTAGTGATGAAGCTAGGATTTTCGTCTGTAATTATACATCCTGGACGCATATTTAGTCTACAAAGTAATATACGTTCCTAAATTTTCCACACCTAAAGGTCGATAAGAAAATAGTTTGTTATGTGACGATTCACAGCTATCAGTCAACGACCCAAGTATACTATCATGACAGTTTTGACGTGAAAAAAAAAATTAAAAAAAAATTAAAAGCACGTTTATAAATGTTACTTACATGCCGTCAAGCTAGTTTCAATTACACCGGATGATAATATATTTAATTCACTGCTGGAAGAACAGGACTGTATATAAAATATGCATGTATATATACATATTGCTGTTCCGCGGAAAAAAAAAAAAAAAATGGCACGCATCCATCCCCACCCATCTCTTGTTTTATACTCTCACAGCATCATAAGCTAATCCGTTACCTCCATGGCCTTGGCCCTCCTCGTTTGTACGCAGGTAGATGGAATTTAACGCCATTTTTCAGTACATGCTACATGGTGACCAGTATGCTTGGTAGAGGATAAACCACTGACCTGCGGGGACGCTATTGGGAAGCTTCCTTACAGGAACTCATGCGGACAGAGTCGAGATGTGAGTGGTCTGTATAGGTGTGTATGCTAGACATGTGAAAAAGATGTGAATATGGCACCAAAGTAAGCGATGTAGATCTATATGTACACAGCTGTGTATCTTCGTACAGTTAGTTATGTCACTTGTTGGGTACAATGTTATTTTTCAGGGTATAATACATATAAAATAATAATGTCACATCTCTACTTTTTTGAAAGCTAAACCGTATGTGGTTGCAAAACAAAGTAGCTGGCTTCAAAGGAGGTGTTTCTAAGTGATATCGCGAAGCAACCTGACTCGCTCATGAAGTCTGAAATACAAGGGCAGAAAAGATCACTGTGTACACAAATTGTCAGCTCTTACTCCTTTTTAACAATCAACTGGTAAAAAATACCCAAGAGAGGAAAGAAGATCGCTAATGTAAATAGATTGGTCATGACATCGACTAACTTTACAATACTCTCTTTGACAGGCTAAGAAATAATTTCATTCTGGTGTGCAGAAAGAAGAAAACCCCCGACTACACAAGTTTTGATGTTTCATTTCACAACTTTCCCCGACCCCCTCAAATTATACTGAAATGTCGGTATTAGCTATGCTTTATTCCAGTGTTATCTTTCAATTCATGTGTGCAGCTTATTTTGTACTCGCCAGTAATTCTATCACGTGATTTCACCTTAGCCTTAGAGATAGGACCGTGAACCTAGGACACAACTCATTTATTCACCCGTAATTACATTCTTGCTACGATAGTATTCAATATCAAGGTCGATGATCCTGTGTTTGTAAACCGCTTTATATCATATGGAGAAAAAAGAATTGGGGTGAGAGATCGCATAGCAAAGTTATATGATGGTATACCGGTCATTTCAGATAACATTAGATACAGTGACTGATTTCTAACGTAGTACTGAATACCGAACAATATCTATTGTACGTAAGTACCTATCTAGCAATCGTTCTAGATACTAACTTACATGCATGAAAAGGTTTTTTTTTTTTTTTTTTTTTTTTTTTCCTTCTATTTGTCGGTTTGAGACAGATGTTTGTATAATATCGTAATAAACATAGGGTATGTGCTATTTGTAGTCACGTCTCCGTTTATATATTGTAATAAACATAGGGTATGTGCTATGTGTAGTCACGATTCCGTTTATATATTGTAATAAACATAGGGTATGTGTTATTTGTAGTCACGTCTCCGTTTATAGTTTTGTGCATGATTGCCTCATTGGATGGGTGAGGGCATGGTGTATGGATGGATACGTAGATAAAATAATTGATGAAAACATGAATTGATACATCGATGCCTGTTTATTTTATTATTATTTGCGTCTTTTCTCCTTACTGACAACTATGTGACTCGGTGCCTCGTCGGTGCAAGTTTTATACCTAACACATGCAATTAATTTTGTAGTTTCTATAGAAGCTGTACATCTCTATGCGCTAGAACAGTGCGCGATCTGTTGTAGGATATGAGGCGCCGTGGCGAACAAAAGCTGGTCCAATGAAAAAGGTGTGTGTGTGTGTGTGTGTGATTTGGATTTTTAACGTAGCTTTAACAATTTTTCAGTCATATCGCTACGATGTCTGCAGTGTGGCAGTTTATAGTGATGTCTAGGACTGGGGCATCATGCCGCAGACATGTAGCATGATGTCCCACCCAGTCACATTATCCTGACACCAGGCCGACCAGTCCTAACACTAACCTCTTAATGCTGAGCGCCAAGCGAGGCAGCCGTTAGTACCATTTTTGTAAGTCTTTGGTATGACTCGACCGGGGATCGAACCCACGACCTCCCGCATCCGAGGCGGACGCTCTAACCACTAGGCCACCGGAGCGGTCAATGAAAAAGGTACAGTTGAAATCTCGATGTCGTATGTCGAGAAATCCAATATCACGTGTTGGATCAAATTGCATGTCCTTAAAGTTCCATTTTCTAGATCGAGATTTTAGATTTTTATGTTGAATTTATACAGTGGTGGTTTAAAGTTATATTTCCTATGTTGACGTTTTACAGTGTATTTTTTGAATTACACAGCGGTGGTTGAAATTTCAATATCATTGTCGAGAATCCCTAATTCACACGTTGTATGTATCTTTTTGTGATGAAAGTTCCATTTCATATGGCGGGTATTTAGATTTTATCTGTTGAATTTCACAGCAACGAGAAGTAGCCTCCTTGTTTAAAAATAACGCGGTCCGTTCACGAAAGCGACCTCTAGCGAAGAAATTCATAGTAATTCTGGACTTGTGAATGGTAACTTTCAAACTGTAAATGCATGAAATGTAATGACGCCTCATAATTGAATACATGAATGATGTATCTTAATACTCGATATTATTTTAAATTGTTAAAGTGGACATTGTGCAATGTTGCTTTTAACACCAACATATCATTTCACCATATAAAAATAACAATTCTGACATTTTAAATTGAAACTCTCGACATACGACATCAAAATTTCAACAACCGCCGTGTAATTCAGACGATGCAATCTAAAAACTCGACACTGGACATCGAATTTTCAACCAGCGCTGTGTAATTCAACAGATGAAATCTAAACACTCAACATATGAAATGGAACTTTCAGCATAAACTCTTTGAACCAATACGTAAATTAGAACTCTCTATGTGACATTGAAATTTCAACCACCGCCGTGTAATTCAAACGACACAATCTAAAACCTCGACATAGAAAATATAACTTTCAACCACTACTGTTTAATTCAACAGATACAATCTAAAATCTCGACCTAGAAAATGGAACTTTGAGGACAAGCATTTTGATACAACACGTGACACTGGAATTCTGGACATATGACATTAAAATTTCAACGGCAACGTTCTGATTGGACCAGCTTTTCTCCGCTACGGCGCATCATAGGAGGAGGCCTTATTGTCCACGTGGTCCTATTTATTCACATCATCCTTAATATCATCTTATAGCACACAGGTCATGTAAGCGTTCAACACACACTATTTTAGTAATGGGTGTCATTTTTAGACTTTGATTCTACAAAACTTTAAATGGCAATTATTCACTTTATTTGGTTGTTGATACATCCATATTCCTTTGGAAGTTCATTATTTACACGCCGCGAAAAGTACACTGGCAAAATCAAATGTTAAAGCAGGTGGACATTTGTGGATGAGATCAAAGTAAAGGTGTGATCCAGAACAATCAGGACTGAATGTCGCGCCCTGTGATGCCACAATGAAAGTTATGCATGTTGATAAACAAATTCGTACTAGCCTATATTGTGCCGATTAGACTCGACGTGATCTTTTCTTGAGCCAGTTTAGTATATGGCTACCAGTTTAAAAGTCCATAGTGATCGATAATTTTCGTCTAAAAGTTTCTTGATGTCAGTTAAGGTGCAGCCTTTGAACAGATTAGATTCAACTGCTCCTCAACGTGAATTTGTACGTGAACAATTACAAGTAATTCCTAAAGATACACAATTACCACCGCCTTCACTTCTGTGAAGGATTATTGGCTAGCAATAAGGCACTGGCTCCTCGACGTCGATTACGCTCAAGACAGGTCAGCATCACATTTTTGCGTGTATAGCCGAGACTACTATTAATTCTATCCACGGTAAACTGTCGTGGGTCATTAGAAGAATAATGCCACAACATTACTGTGTTACAGCAAGCACAGTGATTATTTTGTTGTTGTTCAGTGTCATGATAAATTCAATATCAAGATCGAAGTGACGTTTTTGTGTCAGATCGCCGATAATCAGCTAATTTTTTCCTTACCATATCATCGCAATTGCTAGCAATGGTTTCCTGAGTTTGATTATTATTCATTGCGCAGTCTATGATAACCCTCCATAACTAAGACATTCTTCTGACTCTCGAAACTGCTAGATAAACTAAATTTGACCATTCGATCCGATTATCGACAATCCAGATATTTGTATAGGAAATATTTAATCCTTGTGACGAATGAATCGTAATAGCATATCCTAGAGTCCATGGAGATTTATCCATCTATAACGCGCTCTCAACAACACTCACAGGAACCAAAACAGTATCATTAAGAACGAGTTTTTGTTTCTCATTAATTCGAGGAATCTCAACTTCAGTATTTTGTTTGCGTGTATCTGCTGGTCGATAACACAATGACACAGGTAAATCTGAAAACTTTTCTTTATGTGACGGAAATAATTGCTGTTGAAGTGTATCACGAACTATCTTTCTACTTGCAACTACCAAATCAGCAGGCCTCCACAAATTCCAAAAATCACTTATCTTAGTCTCTGGAATTACTTCACGCATTATTTCACATTGAATTTTATCTGGTTGTAGTCTGATTAACTTTTTAAACTCTTTCAGCGTTGAATCAATATTTCCATGATCATAAATTATCTCCTCATAATCATCTACGAACTTTTTCAGCCATTTATGCGAAGATGATCCGACAAAAGGTGGTGGTTGACCATGATCAGCACACATGATAACAGCAGTATTTCAAGTCAATAACCAATCAAGAAATATTTTTAATACCTCCACGGATACCATGCATATTTTATTCCAGATAATAATCTTAGGAATATATTTATCACCCATTCGCTCAAGAGTCCATGCATCTCCTTTCCATCGAAAGAAGCTGTGATAAGTAACTCTCCACTCGCCCCATGGAGCGTTATAAATTCCTATATTACAATCATCTAACAAACCTATATTTTCTTCGTTTCATATAAAGTCAATCTGTTGCAACTCTAATTGCGGTATCAGGAAATATATTTATCATCGATAATATATTTATTGAAACATACACGAGCATGGAAGATCTTAAATGAGAAAGCTGCGGTGAATCTACATCGATGTAACTTACAGTTGTTCCTAGTTTTGTTCCATCTGAAAAGTAAGCATTATTCCGACTTAAAATATATTTTTCTCCGTTGTATTAGCAATTATAAAATCGAGTTCAGCATCGTCGATTATTAATCTTGCACAATGCCGTTTATTATCATATGATGCTCCTTGTGTAAATTTTCCAATTATTTTTCTGCTTAAATCCTTTGCTATTGCAACCTCGCTAAAATCTTCATTTTCAGGATTTGATAACCAAACCGTCCTTTGTGCTCTATAGGATATTATTGCTTTACTTACGGTTAACGATATTAAAACGCCCACACCAAGCATATATTTTAACAAAACAATGGGAGCCCAACCACGATTATTAAAATGATATCCAAACCAAGCACCAAAAACCTGATGAAGGCGTTCCAGCGATGCAGTCTCAAATGATTCAATACACGCGAATCCAGTTAAATCAAAATCTGGTAAGAGTCCATTTATCGCAACTCGAGTCATCTCGTGTGTTGGATGTCCAAATCTTCTGAAATATTCAGAACAAGCTCCCATTCCAAGAAAACGTCCGGGAAAACATGCAGCCATATCAACTGAGATAACATCCTTATAGTCATATTTAGTATTCCACAATCCGCCGTGTCTGTATTCAACACAACTTTTTGAGTATCTTCAATAAATCCCGATCTTGTCGGTTTCCACGAATTTTTCTCCTGAGCAAAATGATCAGCAATCGACGGAACGGTAAAACAATTACTTAATAATTGTTCCGCAGTATTATCATCTTTTGTGTATCTCAAAGCCATATTTTTCATTTCCGAGTGGAGGGACTAAGATCGATAAATATCTCCATTAGGCCGTACAAACAGATCATAATTCACAGATTCTGAACTTTGAAATAACCAAACTGACACAGGATTGCTTTTACTAATTTTGTAAAAAAAATTGAACATATCACCGTTATAAAATTTAACAGTTCTATTTTGTGGAAATATTGTTGTGTTCGGCGTCCACGCGTGCGCGTTATGATCAATAATCTCTATCGGGGTTCCCTTTGATTTATATTTTGCTTCGTGTAAAATTTCGCCTGTTAGCGTTTTTATATTTATCAGAAATTTTAATTTCTTTTCCAGCTCAGCAACGTCTCTGATCGTATTTTCTCTAACGTGCTCAGCTCGCTCATTTATTTTTTGCGTCGTAAATACGTTAAACCATTTCCACGTATCGCGTTTGTGAAATGCTCTATAACTCTTTCGGCAACAAATTTCAGCGTCGAAAGTTTCATCGGGCGGAGATCATCAACGCTAGGTTTATCATGCAGCGAATATATCTCATAAACAACTGCCGTCACAGGATATGCTAGTTCATAATAGGGTTTGTCAATACCAGTCAGTATTCCTGGTTTAGAATTTTTTTTACATAACGTTACACATCTCCAGCGTGATGTGATTCCCGAACAGGGTCGCGTTTGTCACGCATAATTCAGGTGTCGTCTACCGCAACAATAAATTTTATTCTAAAAATATATCTTTGTTCGTCGAGATAATTAATGATTGTCCTTGCTCGTTGGTCATTCATTGTAGCATCAAAGTCTTGCCTAATTCTGAACGTTGACTACACATCAGCCGCATCATCGTTGCGAAAATATCTCTTGGCTTCACGGATACGATTGATTAAGGTCTGATTCGTCTAATCAGGATCAACATCAACCTGAGTTCTCCTCAGCAAGTCAGGGGTTATTCTGTCAAGATCGAATCTAGCTTTAGAGGGCTTAATCGCAGATAATTTCGTAAATTCCTCCATGCTGTAATTAAGGCAAATATATATTTAAATTAAACTAAAGAAATAATTATATAATGGTTCAAGCAAAGAATAGTTGTAAGTGATTGATGACTGGATCTGCAACTCTTTGTAACAGGGCTTGTGTAAAGGAATTCTGTGGATACCACATGCAGAGCGTGCGACTAGAAAGTCTAGGACCAAAGCCATTTTTAAAGTGCAACGTCGGAGTCAGGGGTGAAACGCAGTTGTGCGCGGAATGCGGCGGTAAAAAATAGAGAACTTTGAAACCGTATTATGATAAAAAATGATGAAAATGAATCTCCGATAAAAAACGCTGAAGATTATCTCTCTAGATTTTCTGGCTAGCATCCCACATATTTTTTTCTAGCAATAAAATAATAGTTTAGACAAATAATATTTACTATATAAATGGAGCAAGATGAATTTGTAAAACATCCTATCATCAAGAATTACGAGGCATCTCGTGCTGGTGTAATTAGGAACTGTCGACTAAAAAACCAGTCGGTTTTGTCAATGATACTGGTTATCTCATGTTCACTGCTGAGAACAAATATCTCTGTCACAGATTTGTGTATGCGTGTTTTTATGGATTGATCGTGGATGGTTTTGTTATTGATCATATTCATTCAGATCCAAAGAATAATTCTTTGAATAACTTTCAGGCTATTACACCGATTCAGAATTCTGTACGTGGAAATACTATAATCGTGCAAGGTCAGTTAAATCTGTAAATAAAGAGACAGGCGAGAAAATAGAATTTCAATCGATATATGCGGCTGCCAAATATTTCTGCATTTTTCCAGCTTCGGTACAACGTGTCGCATATAATATAATCAACTCAACATTTTCAAAGAAATACAAAAAAATATATATATATTTAAGTATCTAGCGGCAG
>JAECUM010006630.1:0-109180 GCA_016617855.1 Megalonaias nervosa
TATATGGAAGATATTAAAAGTCTAAATGGATTTTCACTATTGCCCCAGAGACTTATATTTCACAGCAATGGGAGTTATTCTAAGTTGTTGCACAATACATGCACACCATTTTTGGAAATTTAATCATGTTATGACCATTGAAAAGGTAGGAAAAGGTCTTCAAGGGAGTGGTTGCAATAAATGGATATTTGGAAGATATTAATAGGTCTAAAGATTTTCTTACTATTGCCCCATAGGACTTATTTGGGTTATTCCAAGGTGTTGCATGATGCATGCATGCAATATGTTTGCAATTCAGTCCTAGAAAGATTGACTTAACAGTAGGAAAGGTCTTGAGGGGAGATGTAGCACAAAATTAATACTGTATTTGGAACATACATGCCTTAAAAATCTAAAGGGACTGTTACTGTTGCCCCATAAACTTAAATTTCACAGCCTAAGGTGTTTATTCCAAGTTGTTGCATGATGCCTGCATGCCTTTAAAAGACTATTTTCAAGGTAGGAGAAACCTAGAATGGAGATGTTGCATAACATGAATAGCAGGAAGATATTAAATGTCAACAGTGAATTTTATTATTGCCACACAGATTTGTATTTCATATTTATGGGAGTTATTCCAAGTTGTTGTATGATACATACATGCTATTTTTTAAATCATTTCAAATGATGTTGTAAAAGTAGGAAACATCTTCAAGGTAGTTGTAATGCAGAAAAAGAATATTTCTCAGATATTAAAGGTCTACAGGTTTTGTTACTATTGCCCCATAGAGTTATATTTCACTATGGGGGTTATTCCATATCAAAGGTCTATAGATGTTGTTGCTATTGCCCCATACACTTACAGTTCACTATGGGGGTTATTCCAAGTTGTTGCATCCCATTTTCTTTAAATTAGTCCTAGAAGGACAAATTTAATGTAGGAAAGGTGTTGAAGGAAGTTGTTGCATAAAATGAATATTGGAAGATATTAAAAATCT
This sequence comes from Megalonaias nervosa, assembly GCA_016617855.1. NCBI lineage: Eukaryota > Metazoa > Mollusca > Bivalvia > Unionida > Unionidae > Megalonaias > Megalonaias nervosa. The sequence continues at coordinate 978 of JAECUM010006630.1, forward strand.
CAAAGGACTGTTACTATCACTTACGAGGGTTATATTTCACTGCTATAGGGGTTATTCCAAGTTGCTGCATGATGCTTGCATGCTATTTGGGGGAATTTAGTGTTAGAAATGTTAAATGTAGGGAAGGTGCAGAAGGTAGTCTAGGATCAGTAGAGCTGAGAAATTATGCATGCAGACATACAAAGAGATTGAAAAAGAAATTTGTGTTGTTTCAGATATCTTCCTTACATGATTTTACAACAAATGAGTATAACATGTTTATGGTAGTAAAATGTGTGGCACCTATTATTACAATGGGTTACAGCTGAGAAATGTCTACAAGAAATCTTATGCTGGATTAAAGGTATTGTCATTTAATATGTGGTACATATGATAAAATAAAAACTATGTAATGATTTTATGAATGTTATTTGTGTTTATATTTACAGTATTATAAATATCAAACAGAAAACAAATACACATATTAAGAACTAATTCTGTGTTGGCAACTGTCCTAGATGATGACCTCAGCCTCAAGATGGGAGATGCCTTCAACATCTGCTATCATGTGTATCAGTACCTTGAAGCTGATGAAGAAATAAAAGCTGCTTTAAAATATTTTATCAAACTTGAGAAGGTGATCTAAGGTGTCCAAGTACTTCATATCTATATACATGCCAAGATGTACTGTTGGGACTCTATGGTCTTAAAGTCAGTAACAGAAAAGAATGAAAATCAACAGTTTTGTAAAATTTAAAAAATAATTTACTTCCCTAGAATATAAAGTGAAAATTTAAAAAGAACGTACAGTATTGTGAATTAAATTCCAAATGATCAGAAACGTTATATCACAAGTCCAAACGTTAGAGTATTCCAAATGAATTCTGGTGGTGTTCTGAATGAAATCCAATCTTGAAAGTGGTGATGTACCAACAACCTAGAATTCTGTTGATGTGCTAACAGTCTTGATGTATCACAATGATATGACCAAAATGTCTCTACATGAATTCACAATAATCCCAAAACAGTGATTTAGTTTGAAAATATTATTGATCACTTGGTAATACCAGTGAATATTTTTTATAATATCCTCTCAAAATTAAAACAAAACACAACCGAAGTTAAAGATAGGAATTAAGATTTCTGTTTACTTCCATCTTACACAAGGTTCCAGAGTAGCTGAGTGGTCGAAAATGCTCACCATTCTGGATCACTGCCATCTCAACTCTGTCTGCGTGGGTTGAAGTCTCAGGTTCGGCTAACATGGGTCGGTGAGAAAGCTTGCCAGTAGCGTCTCGTGGGTTGGTGGTTCTTCCCAGGGTTTTCCGGGGTTCTTCCTCCACCATTTATACTGGCCGCCATGTATAGCCTATCTTGGGCTGAAAAATTGCGTTAAACTCTACAACAACAACAACTATCTTACACAAAAACATAAGACACAATATAAGGTCCAAAATGGGAATTATCTTAATGAAACTTTTCATCAAAATGCAAACATAATTTATTTTAGAATTTTCTAAGGTCAGAATGATAGGCTGTGTCTAGAACTCAAAATCAAGTAAACATGTTTACATGCAAATAATAATAATCTTAATATATTATCTACAAACAAAGAAGAAAAAAATTAGCTATGTAATATGTTTTTTATATTAAAAAAAAGACATTACTCAGGTAGGCCCAAACTCCCACCTACAATTATGGACAAGGGTAAATCACACACTAAAAATTGAATATACATAACATATAATCTTTGACAAAAGTCAGGACACACAACACATAAGATAAATATAGTAGTACAGTGAATGATATCTCTCTCTTCCTCACCTCTTCCCCCATACAATCTAATGATTCCAGGCCTTTTTACAGTGATTACTGACTTCATTATTCCAGACCATGTTAGAGTGACTACTGATTATTCCAGGCCTTGTTACAGTGAATACAAACTTAATTACTCCAGGACTTGTTATAATGAATGAAAGTTGTAATTTATTCTCCTTAAGTTGCTACTGGGATTTCTGACTTAAGATTCCTCTGGACAAAAGTCAAGAAACAGGTATGGGCTCCATCTTCTGGTATAGTCATCAATCTATACCCCTTCTGCTGAGCCTGTTAGCACAAACAAATACAAGTAATGATTGCCAAGTGTTATGATTTTTTTTTTACTGTTTGCATACTTATTTATCTTTCTTTTCTTTACCGAATAAATCTTACTTTAACTCCGCCATTGCCGGTCCCAAGCCCGAATGTAAAAGGAGGAGGGTTGGGCGTGGGGCTAGTAACCCGATCTTGTAAAACCCAACTTGCTACAAAAACGCCAACAGAAGAAAAACCAGAAACTGAAAGCCTGAAGGAGGAAGGGTCTTCTTCTGGAAGACTTATGGTGTGGTGAAAGCCGCGAACCTGCGGAAGCCACAAAGCAGATCACCCTTCTGTCAAACAGGAGAATTAACATTGCAACATGGAATGTGAGGACAATGTATGAAGCCAGAAAAACAGCACAGGTAGCAACAGAGATGAGGAACTACAACCTATCCCTACTGGACAATAGCGAGGCAAGATGGACTCAATCTGGACAAAGGAGACTGATGACAGGAGAGGTGCTAGTGTATTCAGGACATGAGGAAGATGACACACCTCATACACAGGGGTGGGGCTCATGATGTCGATGCAAGCATATAATGCATTGATAGGATGGGAACCACACGGGCCCAGAATACTCACGGCAACGTTAAGGACCAAGAAGGAGAAAATAAAGATGAACGTTATACAAATGACGTCGAAGAAAGAGAGAAGGACCAGTTTTGCAACAGACTACAGAACATAGTAGAGAACTTCCCAGACAAAGACATTAACATCCTCATGGGTGATTTCAATGCCAAAACTGGGTCAGACAACACAGGATACGAACATGCAATAGGGATCCAAGGCCTGGGAAAGATGCACGAGAATGGAGAGAGATTCATAGACCTTTGTGCACTGAACAACCTGGTCATCGGGGGTACCATCTTTCCCCACGAGAGAATCCACAAGAACACGTGGATATCACCAGACCATGTGACAGAAAATCAGATTGACTACATCTGTATAGCCAAGAAATTTTGAAGATCCCTGCAACATGTGAGGGTGAAGAGGGGACCAGATGTGGCATCTGACCACCACTTAGTTGTCGCAAGGCTGAAAATTAAACTGAAGAACTGGAAGGGCACAAAAGAGAAGAAAACAAGGCATAACATCAGCCTGTTGAAAGATGCAAAAACTAAAGAAGAATACAGACTGACGCTTAACAACAGGTACCAAGTGCTACAAGAGCTTTTTGAAGATGAGGAAGATAATGCGAACAAAAGATGGCAGAAAGTTAAGAAGGCAGTAAAATCATCATGCCAAGAAGTACTAGGCCCAATTAAGCACCAGGAGAAAGAATGGATTTCAGCCGAAACATTGTGCAAAATCCAGGAGCGGAAACAGAAGAAAACAGCAGTAAATATCAGTAGGACAAGAGCTACAAAAGTAAAGGTACAAAAAGAGTACACTGACGCCCACAGAGAAGTGAAAAGAAGCATCAAGATAGACAAGAGAAACTACATTGAAGGACTGGCAGCAGAGGCAGAAAAAGCGGCCGGAAGTGGAAACATGAAGAAGCTGTACGACATCACCAAGAAGCTGTCAGGCAAGTAGAGCAAAACAGAGAGACCCGTAAAAGACAAGCAGGGAAAGACCATAGCAAGTACAGAACACCAAATGAATAGATGGGCAGAACATTTTGAAGAACTGTTGAACAGGCCAGCACCACTAAATCAACCAGAAATCCATCCAGCTAACACAGATTTCCCCATCAACTGTGACAACCCCACCTGAGACGAGATCAGGAAAGCCATCACCCAGCTAAAGAACGGCAAGGCAGCTGGACCTGATAACATCCCAGCAGAAGCCCTCAAAGCAGACCTAGAGACTTCAGTGGAAATGCTATACCCCCTCTTTGAGAAGATCTGGAAGGAAGAAGAAATACCGACTGACTGGAAGGAGGGACACTTCATCAAGATCCCCAAGAAAGGCGACCTCAGCAATTGCTCCAACTACAGAGGAATCACACTCCTGTCAGTACCAGGGAAAGTCTTCAACCGGGTCCTCTTGGAGAGGATGAAGGCTTTCGGCAGAACAGATGGTGTACGGACCAAATAGCTACTCTTCGCATCATAGTCGAGCAATCGTTGGAGTGGAATTCTTCACTCTGCATCAACTTTGTTCATTATGAAAAGGCATTCGATAGCGTGGACCGTGAGACACTATGGAAACGTCTTCACCACTATGGCATCCCAACCAAGCTGGTGAACCTGAACAAGAACACTTACAATGGAATGTCCTGCAGAGTCATTCATGCAGGACAGCACACAGACAGCTTCCTAGTGCAGACCTGGCTTGAGGCAAGGCTGCTTGCTGTCGCCGTTTCTCTTCCTTCTCGTCATCGACTGGACTATGAAGATGTCCACCAATGGACGGAGAAATGGGATCCAGTGGACATTGTGGAGTCAACTTGAGGACCTGGACTTTGCCGATGACCTAGCACTCTTGTCCTACAGTCGGCAGCAAATGCAGGACAAGACCGACGTTCTGGCAGCCACATCAGCACAGGTTGGCCTCAGCATCCACAAAGACAAGACCAAGATCCTCAAGATCATCTATGTTAGTAACAACCCAGTCACACTGCATGGAAGTCCCCTGGAAGAGGTGGAGTCCTTCACGTACCTGGGCAGCATTATCAATCAGCAGGGTGGTACAGACGCAGATGTTAAGGCATGGATTGGAACGGCAAGAGCAGCTTTCATACAGCTCAAGAACATCTGGAACTCCAAAGAAATTTCCTTGACTACCAAGACCAGACTGTTCAACTCCAACGTGAAGTCAGTCCTACTGTATGGAGCAGAGACCTGGAGAACCACCAAGTAGACCGTAAAGAGAGTTCAGACCTTCATCAACAACTGCCTAAGAAGAATTCTCCAGATCCGCTGGCCAGACACCATCAGCAACGCCAGCCTGTGGCAGAGAACCTCTCAGCTTTCGGTAGAGGACGAGATCATGAAGAAAAGGTCGGGTTGGATAGGACACACCCTACGTAAGCCGCCAACCAGCATTACCAGACGGGCATTGAGGTGGAACCCTCAAGGCAAGAGGAGAAGGGGTCGACTAAGAAACACCTGGCGACGTGACCTTGAAGCGGACATCACTAAGCTGGGTCACACCTGCAGTCAGCTCGAGAGAATGGCACATGACAAAAAGTCTCTGGCGATCTTTTGTGGGCGGCCTATACCCCGGCAGGAGTGACGGGCATAACTAACTAAATCTTACTTTACTTAAACGGATAAACTGCTCCTGCGGCCTAAGTGGATACAGCTTCTATCTCAGATGCGGGAGGTCGTGGGTTTAAACACTGACTGTGTCATACCAAAGACTTATAAAGATGGTACTAGCAGCTGCCTCGCTTGGTGCTCAGCATTAAGAGATTAGTGTTAGGATTAGTCAACCTGGTATCAGGATAATGTGACTGGGTGGGACATGGTGCTACATGCCTACACCTTGATGCCCCAGTGTAGACATCACTAAAAACTGCCACACTGCAGACACTGTAGTAATATGACTGAAAAATTGTTAAGGCTACATTAAAAATTCAATTCACACTCACACATAGATACACACACACACGTAAACAGATAAGACTACTTAAGGAAATAGTTTTGTTTGCTATTTAGAAGTACTTATCATTGCTATTTTGGTCACCTGCATTGTACTATATATTCTACTGTGTCTTCACATGTGCTTACTTTATCAATTATCAGGTTTATTAGAATATTCTCTGACTTGTATCAGTAATTGTAGCAATTGGGTCTGTCAGCTTCCCGTAAATTATTATGTTTCTGATATTATTAGATGCACACGTTGGTCATTTCTACTGATCCGTAATCTTTTATTATATATAACGTTATTATTTTTTCTTTCACTATCACACAATTATAACTTACATTCCAGAATTAAACTTTCTTTTGTAAAATTACCTGTTGTGACAATTAAAACATTGATATAACAGGAATTCTATTTTTTTCACTATTTCCCATTATCAACCCCTTGTGTGGATACATATATATATATATATATATATATATATATATATATATATATATATATATATATATATATATATATATATATATATCTTGTGTATTTACATTAATAATTTTTTATACATATCTTAAATATTTTAGTTGAATATATTTCTCTCCATGTTTCCAAATTATGATACAATTCTTTATACATCTTATATCTTTTTGCTAATTCTATTATGTTAGATTATGAATTATTATAGTGTAAATCTGGTTTCAGTTTTAGACATATTGCAAACAGAATGCATGATTTATTTGCAATTCACACCCATTAAGGTGCTATGTCAATGTTACACAGTCTAGGTAACAAGGAGCATTCTGTATTGCTGTAACAACACTTCAATCCAAGACGTGAAATACGCGGGTAAGGATGTCAAACAAGGACCAAAAATAGTCTCCATTATACAAATATTTTGTTAGTTTCATAAAAGTTTGTTTGTAAACACTTTAGTGTATAAAACTCTGAAACTGCTTATATGAATTGTAGGATGGACATTTCTCATACGTTTTATCAGCATGATTTAGTCACAACTGTTGTACGCTTTCTTCATTTACAGGTTGAAGTTTGTCATGTGTTATACTGAATATTTCTTACACTGTAAAACTCTTAAAACAGTTCAATCTGTTATAAATGAACGTTAAGGTTATTATGATTTCTCTAAGTAGATGTTTCAAGCTGCCCTAGCTGACCAGGTCAATGGGATACCAGCAGGGCAAAAGTCAAAATTTTGCACATTTTGAACAATGAATTTTATGCCATCACTAGGCCTATTCATGAAATCAATAATTATATGCATTTGTCACAAGAACTACTTTTCTTCTATCATTTTATGCATGAATCTTTGTGTTTTTCTTTTATTTTCATATTTAAAAATATGTTTGTTTGAGGTATGTAAATGGCATAATTTGTGCAGCGGCGGTTCGTCCGAACGTCGAAATTTTACATACATGTTTTTTTTGTAAGGCTTGGGATTATGCATGGTAAAACCGATGTTACTATATTTAGCACCATTGTAAAGCAGAGAGAATGACCTACATTTTGATATCTTTACGGTGTAAATGGGGGTGGGGTTTGCTTCAAATTTTACACGATGAAAACTTCAAAATGAAAATTTTTCAGGTAAATCTCAATTTTAAAATACAAATTAGATATCATTTTAAAACGTGTTCATTATACTTTAAAGTATGCTGGGAATAAACCATATGTATTCTGCACTTGTATGGTGTAAATTGTGTAAAATTTTGGAGAAAAACGAAGAAGTAATTTAGAGGGGAGGAGCGGAGAAAGCGTAGATATAGAAGGAAGTAGTTTTGGCGAGAAGAAGTAGTTTTGTCTTAGATACCTCGTCACGTGAGCAAACTGAGCGGGCGAAGCAGATAATATTGGCGGGCTTTGGTGAGCAATTTTGCAAGTATTGTAGTTTCGAAAGAAGAAAGCAGAGGTATGTAGATCAGAATTAATTAGGGTTTCTGCAACTGTTATGAAGTTTATAAATCGATTAGTTAATCGGGATTGGTTGCTTCTCCGTAATTTTCTAGATCATAAATGGATAGACCAACAAGTAGGTCTCCGCTTTTTTTAATTTTTCTGACAGCGGTCAGAACAAAAAAGCGGAGACCTACTTGTTGGTCTACATAAATGGATTGCTCTCTATTTCTGAAATTGCTATATTACACAGCAACTTCTCTGATATGCCTTTCAAACTATACTCCTCAAAACATGACAAATATAACGCATGTAGATCAAGTTCAATTCCCTCCCCCCCCCCGTGTATCCGCTGATCATTTTTTAAAAATATTTTTTTAAAAATAAATCGATTGCAATTCTGCAATACAGTTAGAAAGTACGTCAGAATGAAAGAAGAAAAAAAAAAAATCCCAAATAGCAAGGCAGTAAATGTGGTCACAGGAGTCTGACGTTTCATCACAAAAATTCGATAAAATCTCTGACAACACGAAATCACCTTATCGGTAATGGTGAAAATAAAGGTTAATTCGCCAGACTGGATTCATGCGATGGTCGTCCGAGAGCTATGCGTTGGTGACTGCTATGATGGACTGATGTCAAAAATTGATATTATTATGTTGTTGTTGAATTTATGTTTATTAGAAGGCCCAATGCACATATAATCTCAGGTTGAAACGGAAAATCAGTGAGTGAATTCGTTTTCACATGTTTGCGACTTGAAGAAAATGGGTGCTAGGGTGTCACATGTGGACATAAAGTACCTTTGACTTACAAAGCAAGACCACAGTTTAAGACCTTTGCTATAAATTCAAGTAGTACAAATAGAAAGAAAGATCTAAAATCAAAATTGTCAAAATCTGTGTTGAACATTTCAGATGATCTTCAAAAAATTGTCACACTGTAACATACAGGACATTAGTGTTCCGCCTTTATGATAAAGCCTTATTTGGAGGAAAAATGTTACTATTACTTTGTAATTTGTTGTGTGTGTGTGTGTGTGTGAGTGTGTGTGTGAATTATATTTTGAATATATATGTGAATGATATGAAGTTTTCCTATTTTTAGCCACATTCAATATGGTGGATGGTGTCACAGTGTTAAATGTAACAGGCAGACTAAATGAAGAAGGTGGCAAAAAAACACATAACTGTGTAATTTCAAATGTATTTTATTTTTTAAACTTAGTGGAACACTCTATTGGCCATCTGGGCCATATCAAAATGGCCAACAATGTCAGCACGTACAATCCAGGCATCATCCTCTGTGTCAGGGAAATAATATTTCCCATCCTTCTGGCGGAGGTACCACACCTCAAGATCATCTTCCTAAGCTTGAAGCACCTGCAATATGCAGCACAAGCTATTCAAAGCTTTTAAAATTAATTACAATTGCTACATATAAAATATTTTCCTAAGAGCTTTACCATTACTTTAAACTAAAGCATATAAAGTGCCTACATCGATGTATACCAACTATCCAACTTTTTTGATCAACTATCTGTTTAGACATCAGTTTTGAGAACATGTGTACAAGTTATCACAACACAGAATTTGAAAAGTGTAATTAAAACTGTGCAGATGATGTTGTACCACAGACAATGGGTCAGTCACACAGATTTTCATGTTATACAGACTTGTTCAAATAATGGCAAAAAAAAAGCATCTTGATACTTACAACAGCTCCATATTCCTTCCTGATGGTTTTGCGACCCTGTTGGACTGGGACACTGACCAAGAGAAACTGACCAGCTCTGAAATATTGAATAAAATTTTTAAGGAAAGAGGATAAACTACTGGCAATAAATAAGTTCGAAAAAATGCTCATTATCAAAATGGTGGAAGCATCAAATTAAATTGTGCATCCATAGCCCCAATGAACAATTTTGCTCAGTCTCAGTTTTAAGCCCAGAATGTCAGAGCTACCACTTGTACCAATTATTTTCTTGCAAAAATTTACCTGATTGAATTAGCCTGAAGCACATTCGTTACAGCTTCTAAGACTGGTGCTGCAGTGACACTGACTGGCACTGGTGGTGTGTTCGTTGCTGTGGAAATAAAATTTACAGTGGGTTCTGAAATTGCTGCATTCTTGAAATTTTGCTGTACAAATATAAGAACCAGTAAATATAATAATAATACTATTAATAATAATGATGTGGACTTAGTACAGTGCCTAATCTTTAGAAGGCCTAAGTGCATTACAACTGAAGTAATCATTAAGTCTTGTGACTGAAGCCTTAAAGACTTAAAAGTCTTCAGGCAAAAATATATTTTACTTTTACTTTGAGTGTGATCAACAACAATGCACTCATTATATCAAATAAAGAAAATACAATGCAAATTAAAACTTCGTTGTTAATTTTCTTAAAGCAAAACACTGTTAATTATTACCATTCTGCTGTGGTCTTGCAGTCTTTTTCAAGTGTGCCACTCTCCAGTCACCACAAAATGCTGCATTTGCACACAGGCCCTCCTCAGATGTACAGGCTAGACAGAAGCTGCTCCTTTCTCGTATGCTCAGGACATATGGCGTCAAGCCACAGGCACAGTGCAAGGTACTAGTACCAGCCACGGTCTTAATCTCTGGTCCAGTCCTGTCTGGTCTGTGCCTGTTGAATGTACGTTGAGGAACAAAGAAGAAGTTTCTCCTGTTGTGATTGTGGGTTTCAGCTGATTCTGGTCGTGTCAGCCTCATCATGCAAAAGCTGAACATTTCTTCAGCTGTTGAAACTTCAGCCTGCCGAGCTTTGACAGCAGGTGAAACCACCCTCTTAACAACACTAATCTCTGCATCACAAGGGCCCTTTCCATGGCAACTGCCAAAAAAGTGTTTTTCTGTTGGTACAGCAATATCCTCTTCCCCGTATGAGGCATCGACAAAACTAGTTTTCCCCTTGTACTGTGAGGTACATCCATCTAAGAAATGAATTATCTTTGTGAATTGGAGTCTGGATTGTAGCTCATGCACGGCAACCATCTGGAAATGTTTAACAGCATGTGTGTCATGCTGCAGGTCATCTGATATGAAGATCAGAGATTCTGTCATGGTGTCATGATGTTGTGAACAGCGGTAATGGGCAGTCACTGGATGAATTGTTACTTGTTGGCAAGTCCAGTGAGCCCCTTGTGCCTCATCTTGGTAGAAACACCCAAAATTTTCTGCAAAATCCATACAAAGTAGCAGCCATTTGTCTGGAAGATTTTCTTTTAAGTTGGCAAAAGGTTTATGTTGCCAATCCACATATGTTAGGTGGCATGAAAAGGAAAGCGGTTCTTCCTCTAGTTCTGAAAGAACTTGGTCCAGTGTGCCCTGCATTGTAGTAAGTTGCCGTTTACATACTGTTTTGTTCATTCCAGTACGGTCACTTATGTTTTCTTTGACGAGTGCCCACTTTTTCCACTTTACTATATCACCTGTATCCATTTCTATTGCTGGCTGTAGCTTAGATCTGACTATTTTAACTCCACAGTTGGAACATTTTCTGTCTATGCAGTTCTTACGACCTTGCATATTTTTTTCCTTGTCACACAAGGTCAGATCACTCATGGCAACATTTGAAGGCAGCTTGAGGGAATGTAGTCCCTTTCCTGCCAGAAAGTTGTTGATGGCATCCCTCTTCAGTGTGCACAGTATTCACACAGTAGGTGTTCATTTTGGTATATTTGACTCCTTTTATCTCCTTGGGCAGACATTTTGCAAATCTTGAAAATGATATCTCTATCTTTGTCTCATCCACAAACTACCTGTATGAATCTTTTAAGTTTTTTCCATATATCTTCTCGGAGCATGTGTCTTCTTGCTCACAGATGCTGGAGAGGGATCACATCTGGAAATGTCACCTCGTTTGAAAAAGTCTACAACTTTCTGGACTGTTTCCTTTGGCATAGCACTGCTTGACATCTTGTGCTCAAATTTCTGTGTCTGACACTTTTTTATGTAGTGGAAACTGAGACCATACTTTTTTGTATGTAGTTGATGCTTTTAACCCTTTGTTCGCCTTTAAAAAAATATCTGCCAAGGCAGCTTGTTTGACATCGTGAGCAGACGTCTTATAGTTCTTCAGTTGTTGGTAGCTCTCACTAACTTCAACTGCAGTTGAAAAAGCAATCTCACATCTTGCTGATCTTGGAAGTATGTTTTTTAACTGAAGAGCCTGTTTTCTGCATGGAGAAGTAGACTGTACTGTCTCAACAACCTCCTCTATCACTTCTGCAAACAGCTGTGGATCTTTGGGCAGTTTCCTTATTAACTTCAGTCTCCTTTGATTTTAATGCTGGTGTGCAGGCTGGAGACTTTTTAGAATGAGAACACTTTTCTGTTGAGGACAGTTCCAATATCTCCACCTGTTCTAAAACCCTTTTTTTAGCTTCTGCTTGCTGAAGTTTCTTCCTAGTGATCCACCCTCTTTTTTGCAGTCGCTGTGCTAATCCAGACCTATATCTCTGTTGCCTAAGCCTGTCTTTCTCTCTTCTTTCTTCTACACATGCTCTTGTCTGAGGCTTTGGTTTCTGTAGTGGTCTTCCAAATTCTTTTTGTGTTTTCCTCCATTCAGCTACCCTAATCCTTGTTTTCTCTCTTTCAAGCTGCTTTTGTTCAGGTGTCAGACCTGCCTTGTAGTTTTTCTGATGCTGTGTCTCCTTCTCCCAGTAAGCATTGTATCGAAGGGGATCTTCTTTTAAATGTTGCCTGTACCTTTGATTCCTTTTCACTCCAGCTGACAACTTGGGTTCCTTTGCAGATTCACATGTTGTTAAACTTGGTTCAGTCTGTATCGGCTCAGGAAGCTATCTTTTTTCAGCAAGTCGATCTGATGTCCTCATCATGTTAACAACTATCCTTAAACTGTGAAAATATACAGTAATATAATGGGAGTTAACAAATATGTTGACATAAAGTTCTGAAAATTAAGTTAGATGTATTTTTAATAAAAAATACAAATTATGCACTTAGTGACTTTTGGTCAATTTATTTAGGTCTATGTCAATTCCACTTCCAAGTCCTTTTTAAACTTTAAAATCATTTCAAAATTCCATTTATAGAAATTCCTATTTATGATATTGATACAACTGCAAGAGAATTTTTTTTTTTTTTTTGGAATTATTTACTGTTTCAGGAACAAAATGTAAGCACATGACAATGCAAGAGTAACAAATATTTTATAAAAATTACAATTACAATGTTGCCTCAATGCACTGAACATATCACCAATCTTGTACAAGAGTATTATGCGATTCAAAATTATTTGAATATGAAATTGGGGCAACCACTACTGAATCAGAAATGACCAAGTTTGCTTAAAAACATGCTGCTACTGGGTTGCTAGCAAGAAATTTTAGGCTGTTGCCAACGACAATAGTCCAAAGTTGTCTCAAGTAACACACGTGACATCAGCCCCAGTATATCCAACAGATAATAAGATAAATAAACAATAAACAGTACAATGATCGACTGTATACACAGAACTTAAATGTTCATGTTGACCTGTCAATTTGAACAATATTGAGAAACATTAGCAGCTGTATTAGCTGCATCCATCCTGTCCATTACATGTGACAATCATTGTACAAGAATGCCGCCATCACATGTAACGGACGAGACTGATAACCGGGAAGAAAAAATGGTAAAACATCTATTAAGCCAAGATATATTCAGATCATTATTTATAGCAGAGGTGTAAAAAATGACTGCATTTGAATTTTATACATGTGCCACATTCAGTCATTTAATAATGTTCTTTAAGATGTATGTGAGATATGTGAAGAGACTGAACCACCTACTATTGATGAGTTAGATGTACACTGGATTTGCTGCGACTTATGTGAGAAATGGTACCACCTGGCCTGTGTTGAATTAACAGATGAGAAAGACGTTGATGAAACCTACTTTATCTGTACCTATTGCTCAACCAAATCAAATTAAACTGCAGGAAATGAACATTTAATACACGTTTTGATTGACAAATTTTAATTCTCATTTGTTATTTTTGTAAACTTGTTTGTAAACTACTGGATGAAAGAGAGAGAGAACCTTTGGAATATAGGGTTTATAGGTATGTGCAACCTACAAAGTTATGCAAATATCTCTCTCTCTCTCTCTCTCTCTCTCTCTCTCTCTCTCTCTCTCTATATATATATGGGCGCCCGCAGCATGTGTCAAGGGGGGTCACATGACCCCCCTGGAAATGATACTGCAAATATATATATTATAATAATAATAATAATAATAATGAGGACTTTTTATAGCGCCTAATCTTTAGAAGCTCTAAGCGCTTAACAACATTCGACAACATTTAAAAAAACATATATAGTGATATGATTACAAAAATAAAAACAAACACCACGAAATTAGAAAACAAAATACATGCTGTAAATATTTAAGGTATGGAAACATTATTAGGTCTGTAAGTCTGTTCTTGCAGTTGAAATAGGTGAGTTTTAAGAGCGCTCTTGAATGAGATCACTATGTCTTTGTGTCTAAGTTCAGTGGGCAATTCGTTCCACGTTGCTGGGCCCTGGTATGCAAAAGAACGTTGTCCATATGATTTCATTTTCATAGTGGGAATAATGAGAATACGAGTGTCAGAAGAGGAGCTTAAGTATCTTGCTGGTGTGTACACATGGGTGAGGTCAGATAGGTATGTTGGACTGGAGCCCGTCAGTGAAACGTAGCACAGACAACAAATTTTGTGTTTAATTCTGGATCGTATGGATAGCCAGTGTAGGGTAGAGAGCAGGGGAGAGGCGTGCTCTGATCGTGGTACTCTAAGGATGATCCGAGCAGCTGTATTTTGAACTTTTGAAGTTTCTGAAGTAGATATTGAGACGAACCAGACAGAATTGAGTTACAATAGTCCAGTCTTGAAAGTACTAAGGAACACACAAGTGTTTTAGTGGCATCAACTGAAAGATACTTGCGAATGGAGCTGATGCTTCTCAGCTGAAGATATGCAGCCTTCCATATGTTCATGACGTTGGTGCAATGAGAGAGTACTGTCAAGAGTAACACCTAGGTTTCGTACTGACTGTGTGAATTTAATGTTGGTGTTGCTGATATTTATTGTCTGAGGTAAAGGATGTGAATGAGAAAGTCTTTGTGTTGTAATCAGAGTGGCTTCAGTTTTATCATCATTCATCTGCAGCTTGTTACATGTTATCCACGATTTCACATCGGAAATGCACCTCCCTACGCCTTGGATGGTAGCTTCAACTTCAGTTGGGTGGCTAGATTTGTATATTTGGGTGTCATCAGCATACAACTGGTGAGACACTGGATGATGATCTATGACACTTGACAGTGGCTGAGTGTACAGAATGAAGAGAACAGGTCCAAGAATAGACCCCTGTGGAACACCACAATATAGATCAGCTGGGCTAGAGTGTTTTCTATTTGCGGACACAATGCCAAATACATGCTGGAGACGGTGAAGTAATATATCATGGTCTATTGTGTCAAATGCTGCAGACAAGTCAAGGAGAGTGAGAACTGTAATCTTTCCACTATCCAAAGCAGAGAGAAGGTCACTGACTACTTTCAGAAGAGTAGTTTCAGTACTGTGGCCAGGGCGATATGCAGACTGTACATTGCTAAAAAGACTGTTTGAATTCAGATGAGATACAAGTTGGGATAAAACAACTTTTTCTAAGATTTTTGACATGAATGGGAGATAAGAAAACTGGGCGGTAGTTATTTAGATTGTTATGGTTGAGTGTCAGTTTCTTCAGCAGAGGCTTTACAATGGCAGTTTTGAAATATGATGGGAATTCCCCGGATGAGAGAGAGCTATTAATAACATCAGTTAGTGAAGGCAATATTGGATCTAAGCACTCAAGCAGCAGTGATGTCGGAATCGGATCAAGTTCACATGACTTTGGTGCACTCTTCATCACAATTGTCATACTAAATCCATACAGACAGGTTCAAATGCTGCTAACTGTTGCCGCTGAAATTCTGTATCGCAACTGTATGGTGATGACAAGTCAGCTGAAATTGTGTTGTCAAGTTTATCTCTGATGGTTTGTACTTTGTCACGGAAGAAATTTGCAAACAGGTCCGGAAGGTCGACTAGAAAGAAGGTAGTTGGAAATGATGTACATTTGTTTCTTGACATTAGCTTGTTAGTAATCTCGAATAGCTCTTTGCAGCTGGAACTTTCTGTGATCTTAGTACTGTAGTGGGCTGATTTCGCTGCATGGACTATGTTTGTGACATTCTTCTTAGCAGGTTCATAGATCTGCTTATGAATAGTGAGTCTGATGGAAAGCCAAAGCCTCTCCACTTTACGGCGGTCTCTTTTAGCAGTGCGAAGCTGGTCCCTAACACTGCTATACCACGGAGAACACTTGAATTAATACTCTGCACTTGGTTGCTGGGGCATGTTTGTCAAGCAATGAACGCAGGCAGTTATCGAGTTGATCTGCTGTAAGAGGTAAGCTAGTTGTTAGGTTTCCTTGGATGTCATGCATTAATTGGGTTCTGTTTATCATACGGAGGTTTCTCTTAGTCGCAAATAAAGGTGGAGGGTTAGGGACTGATACGTCAGAATGGCATATAATGCAGAGGTGATCTGATTAAGTTCGTGGGACACCAGGGAGGACTGTAGAATATTATCATCAGGTCTATAAAGAATCCAGTCTTAAATGTGACCATGTTTATGGGTGGGTCGGCTAACTGACTGTTTCAGGTTGAAAACGTGAATGGAATCTAGGAGTTTTGATGTGTATGGGTTTCCAGGACAGTCAAAGTGATAGTTGAAATCTCCAAGAATAATCAGGTTGCCACCTATCGAATTTCCATACTCCAGGAGATTCGGAAACTGCTCCAAAAAGAGAGATTCAGTTTGTTTTTTCTACTAAGAGACGGGCGGTAGAGGCAGAAAAAAATGGACTGACTTTTGTTCCAGTGTGAGTGTGGTTTGGACTAGTTCAAACGATGTGTGGTTGAAATTGAAGTTGTAGTGTAGTTAAGACAGTTGATCATGGAGTTCTTTGCGATGGCAGCAATTCCACCTCCACGAGAGTGGTTGGGGAACGACTTGAAGGAGTAACCGGTGGGTGTTAGATCCACGCACTTGGGTTCATCATATATATATATATATATATATATATATATATATAAATTCCGAAAAGTTTAATCATGCAAATGGAGCTGAAAATGTGTCACAAGATTCTATTCAAAACATTTAATAAATATTAGCTTTAGTTTCAGACTGCTTTTTATACAAACTCTCCCGGCCATGACTGACTGCCCCCCCCGCCCTTTGCAAAAAATCCTGCCGGGGTGCCCATTATATATATATATATATATATATATATATATATCCACACAACTGTTTTAAGCTTTCCAATAACTGATACTGAAGTTTTTTTAAGAAGTTATATGGACAAAGCAAATAATTACTGCTTTTCTTACATCAACTGTAAGTGATGTATACGATATCGACTATCAGTTTTAAATAAGAAAAGATTTTGATACAAACCCTATTATAGTTAGGGTCGTCATTGTGACGCATGCGCAATTCATAATGTCAGCTTCCATCAACACTACCGAGGTGCTGACTATCGGCTGCTTTGATCGATAATAGTTCTTGAAGTAGAACTTTCCTTTTGAAGAAAGTGAATTCTGCAACATGAAATATGAATGTTTTGTTGTTATTATGCAGAAATGAATCTTATCTGAATTTCTAATCGTGAATAACGGTACTGGTGGTAATTGGTACTGTCACTTAGAAAGACGGGACTCGTTAATGATACTTCACAACGTAGGGGTTCATTACAAACAAAATTAGGAGTATCCATCCATGAATCAAGGCATGGGGGGGGGTCTAACCTGTAACAATATAACACAAGGGAAGACATTAGTCCGCACCCCTCGCTAGTTCCAACCCTGCTAGTTTATCCTAATTGCGTCTGCTAATTTCCAACTTAAGCCAGTCATAATCAAGAAGAGTTCCATTTTCAAAACAGCTCGACACACTTCGTTCAGTTTGTGACATATTGGAGAAAATGCAGTAATTGTTCGCCAATTTTGACGTCTGGACAAGTACTGACCCCAGCAGTGCCATTTGCATTCAGATAGTCTTGGATTTCACCACTGACTGAAAAGTAAGATCCGAACAACCTCGAGTCCACAGTTTAGCACTAAGGTCTCACTGGACAGTTTATCTGATGAATTTTCATCCGACAATGACCTATTGCAGAAAAATGAGAATAATTTTACACTGAAGATACAAATAAAAACAAACTAATGATTTTTGTAGAAAGCATGCATGAGATTTTGACTGTGGCAATCCGGTTAATTCCTTATACAACTGGTGGCTTTTATACTGAACCAACACTGCCACCAACCCCTCTTTTTTACATTCATTTTTGACAGCAAAGAGCTATTTTGACTATTTTCCTGTGACAAGGCGGCTAAAAGAATCAGTATATGCCTTATGCATGAATAAAGTTCACTAGTACTATAACAAATTAGCTAACTTTTCATCACCCCTCAACCATCTCGATTTTTAGATATTTACCTCTGTAACAGACATATGTAAATACGTAAGCCAAGTCAGCTGTTCATTTGCAGCCCAAATTGTGCATTTGATCTCCAGTGCTAGTCTAACTGTGACAGACATTCACCAAACAAGCCAACCCATTTTCAAGCTTAACTCAAAGTAAATCTAAACCACATTACAGATTTAGCTTCTGTGTGAATTTATAAATGCTAGGCTTACGATAATTAGGTTCATACCTTCTACCTTAAAAATTAGGGAGGTGTCAAAATGCGAAACTATCCAGTGAGACCTAAATACAAGCAGACGATAGCAAGGAAATAAATGGATAATTTTATTGCGCCATGGTAAAATAAGCTTAGCAGCGTAGATAATGCTAACTATAAAATTGTTAAAATATGTTCAATATTTTATTTATGAGTGAGAATGTTCGGAATATAATTAATATTAGTACTGGGCCGACTATTATTGTTTTGGTCCATGTCACAATATGCTGTTTTAGAGCAATTATATCAATATAACTATAAATAGTGCTTGAAAAATATGAAATCCATCACTCAGAAAGATATAGAACTTGTACTAACATGGCCCTATTGCTACTGTATATATGTAGTCACATGCACTTAACAGCACCAACCCCACAGGTTTCCCCATTAATGAAGTGTGTGTGTGGTACAGTGTAATGAGGAAAAGCACACATATTTAAGGATATTAAAATTTTCCTTTCACTCTCTCTCTCTCTCTCTCTCTCTCTCTCTCTGTTTCAAGATATCTCTCAGTTCATCCATAAGCAATGACAATATAGTCTAATTCCACAAAATATACATTCATTATCACAAAGGGAAGAGCTGGTTTGCTGAATACTTTGACCTGTTTGCTGACATTTATCAAATGTAATAAAGTGTGACATATTTAATCAAAAATACTGCACCTATCAAGTCTGCAAATAAATAGCATAATAATGTCAATTTGTTACCAGTGGTGGTGGAAATTTGGATGTATCTCCTGATGATGAAGGTGATTGTGATTTAGAAATGTTTGTTTTGTTTGCATTACATTTGAAAAACTGAAACTGCAATACACCAATAACATTTATAGATGTGTTTGACAGTAACTTAATGATAAAAAGAAATTTCCTCAAATACCAAACTGATTGCATGCATTACAAATGGATGCATGGACATGTAATCGAAAAAGCACAAATTTTATGCACCTTCCACATGTGTGGTGTGGAATAAAAGATACATAAACTTGCAGCTATGTTCCAGGATCTTCAAAGCCTTGTTGTGTAGAGTTTTTATGATTTAATGGGGTCACTTAAAATCAATATTGCAGTTATATTGCCAGCTCTCTAGAGCATCTACCTGTGTTTCCAAACATTTTGGAAATGAATATACTGGCAAATAAAATCAACAGGGAACACAGAGCATTCGGTACAGATGAGAAGTGCTTGTTTAATGAAGGCTACTGTTAAAGGAACTTAACATTTTATGTTGAGTATGTACATATGTATAAATGACAGAAAAAAACAACATAATAAATATGCTGTGTATGAAATTATTGTGGAAAGAGTAGGATTGTACCTATTGATCATTATTAATGTAGAAAGATTCCAATTTGCAACACATATAGGAATTTGTAAGCTGTTTAGTTTTACCTGCACATTAAAAGTAGTAGTTGTCAAATATTAATGTTTCAAAATACAATCTCTCTTACTTGCCATGTTCTCTGCAGAAGTTGGAAGTAGTAGACAGTGGCTAACTGGTTAGGGTTTCTGTGCTTTGCTTGTGAAAGTCCTTCCTGATTTGTATACCAAACTGGCTCAGCTACTCTGATGGGCTTATGATCAATGAATATTCCTTGATAGAAACAGCACTACATTGTACGCAATATTTCAGTTCTGATTTAATGTTACACATCAATCTGTTGCAATAAGCCTAGGCCTATTAACATTAGGACTGTTTCACTAGGCCTGATGATGGGGTGTGTTGGCAAGGCTGTAAATGTTCTCATATGCCGTCAAAGTGGGTCAGTATTTGCAAACTGAATGTCATTTTGTCCTAATTGTTGCATAATACTGGTTCAAAAAAAAATCTTGTGATGATAGTTTGTTATAGTGTAAGAAATTTAACAGGAACCTAACAGCACTGAATACTTATTTCCTGTAAATATTTCTCAAATTTAAATGATATTTTCATTGGGATTCACTTATGGAGCAATACAATTTGTATCAGTGGGGGAAAGTATTAGCTGGCTTTGCCATTCACTTATATAATATACATGTATACTGTGCAAAAGTGTCTTCAATTTATACAGCACTTTGAAAGAAACTGATCTGTCCAGTTTGAAAGTTTCTTGTAGTGTCTTTGCAAATGAACTTTTTTACCTGTCACATATTAATACTGTTGGTGATGAATAAACCTGTACTTTCTACCGCATTCTGATTTAATTTACAAGTTCAGAAGCACACACCACATGTAATCCAACCTTCAGCACAGTCATATTTAAAGTACAAATAAAAATTGTCCAGAAATACTGCAGCCATTTGTTAACTGCATCATATTTGAAATATACTTTTATGCAATCAGCGAACTCTGATATTCAGATGGAAAAAATGCACACTTAATCCACAAGTCAACTGAAATTGCACTATACTGGCAACGTTCTTTTCCATTCGTTGTATCATTTCATTCTCATAATATCATTGGAATTCACATTCAATGATTCCAGTCCTACTAATTAAGGTGAGCAAGCAGAGAAGTCATGTATAACTTCACTTTGTAAAGTGACTGGTTATTTGGAACTTGCAATGGATGTGGTGTGGGTTTCAATCCTCCATCGTAGCATGTACCTTCAGCTGTAATGAATTTAACACAGCTTATACGTGTGTCTTTGGGCAAGGTGCATTATTGTTATTGTTTATCCTTGGAGTTTGAAGCAGACTATGACATCACTAACAAGTCTGGTTTCTGTAAGTATGTGAGTTGCTGATACTACAAATTTATGCTCTGAAATTTCTCTGGCACACTCAACAGCAGAAACTGCTTTGGATTTCTTGACAAATTGAGGATGTGCTGCAATTTTCAGGTTGATGTTACTCATGCTTCTGCAACGAATCTTCAGTTCTCCCCTTTTCAGAGTCTGTAAATACAGTAAGGTGAAGTGACCCAATATCTTCCCAACAAATCTGGTCAATGTTGAAGTGTTTCATATATGACTTGAAATTGTACTAGTGAAATTACACTATCTAGGTCAAGTACATTCTATCATTTATATTGAACTTAATTTCATTCTCAGTATACCATTAGATTCCACATTTAGTGATTCTGGGTCAAACTACTTAAGCTGAGCTATCAAAGAAGAATTAATGCTTCACTTTACATTGTGCACCGATTATTTACGTGTAACTGGAGATGGAATTTGTGGTCTTCATTCCTACTATTTGCGCATGCAAAGTCTGCTATAAGGAATGTAATAGTGCTTACAGGTGTATCCTCAGGCAAATTCCTTTGTTCTTCTTTGCTCTTTGATTTCGAAGATGACCATGACATCAACAACAGATTTGGTTACTGTGAGTGGCTGACCTGGTAGGTCAATTTATGCTCTGAACTGTCTGTGGCACACATGGTTGGAGATGACTTTGGTTCACTTGATCAATTGAGGATTATCATAGTGTGATAGTCACAGAAGGCATTATTAAACATGACAGAGAACATCATATTGACGAGGGTCGGAGCCAATACACTGCCTTGCTCGACTCCATTGGTGACTTGCCATCCCCATCATAATTGAGCATGCTATCATGGAATAAACCAGATAATAAATCAATCAGTTTCTGCAGGCTCCAATCTAATAGATGCATTATTTTTTCTTACAGATATTATTCTGATTCTTGCTTTTCTATGCATGTGGGACAAAACCATTCATCTGGTAATGCATTAAGGTCTTCAATTCTCATACAATCAGCATGGAACCATAGATCACATTGATCACAAGCAACAAATTCTCACTTGCATATTTGCCACAGACCCACAAGGCCACTGAACTGTACACTTTGGTTTTTTTGCCTTTCCTTTACCAATGCTATTTACTTTACGTTTTACACTGGACTCTGAATTTTTCAAACCGTCTTTCTTCCTTCTTAATTGGTGGCGAAGGGCTCCTTTTTTAAATGCTTTATTCCTCTCTAGATACTCTTTCCTTAGCTGAGCAATGCTCATCAGTGAGTATTTCAAAATTATTTCATCAAGAATACTTTTCTGGATGTTACCTGCATCTTTGAAACTGCCATCAAACGATAAAAATAAGTTTGTCCATAACTGATTCAATGTGTGGTCATTCTTTAACTTTAAATTCAAAAAGGCCAAAAATTTGGAACCATGCAAATTCAAATTTGCGTCTGTTTGAAGAAGTCTCATTGACTTGTCAAGAGCCATAAAAAAAATGGAAGCATGTATCACTGACATTTATGAGTCCTCGTCTTACATTTTGCTTCCTATTAATTTCATTTAGTGAATCCTGTTGTTTTGAAATGTCTACTAAATCCATTTCATCTGCTTCCAAGTGCTCAATAAGTTTCTTCTCCAATACCAACTGTTCCACTTCCTTTTTTATTTTTGGGATTGTGCATATTTTGCACTATTCTCTTCATTCTTCTTTTCTTGAGGGTATGTAGGCACCAACCTGAGATGTATCTTATTTTGCCTCTTCCACCAGATGATTCATCATACTCTCTTCCTCTACCTTGTTCTGCTTGGGTTTTTTTGCATGCTGTCTAATTGGCTTTGTCTGAATGTTTAGGATTTCTCTGCGAATAGAGCATGACAGTCTAAACATTACATTGTAATGTCCTGAGGATGGAATTTGTCCAAACAAATGGTTGACTTTCCATTGGTACTCGTCACCTGTAAGCACTTGATTACACTCCTTGTAAAATTCAGTACAATCCTTGTTCGCTGGTGTGGAAACAAAGTACTTCTCCTGTAGTGGCCATATCTTGCTCCAAAAATATTCCACAAATTGGCATGTTTCCTTCATGTGTTTTTCAAGGTAGGCAACAACTGTATTTTCTATGGATTGATGTGGAGTTTCTTCACTGCTGTGCAGAAGGCCCTGGAGCAAATTATGGACATCAACTCCTTGGGGCAGCGGAAACTGCACTATGTTGCTGATGCTCTGCTCCATTCTTTCTACCACTTCTAGAAAATGAATGTCATTGTCACTAGACATTTCACCACAGTTGTCCGTTTCTGCTTCTAAAAGTGAAAATTCAACAAGTAATATATCAGAAACATGATGGGATTGCACACAACATGACAAGTCAGCTTGTTCAGGTAGTTTTGTCCTTGCATAAAAATTAGTGACAATAGGTGGTGGTACCTTGACAAGATTGGTTGAAAAATTCAGAACCTGCAATCCTTTTTTCCTTGTAACTCAGCTTTATGCAACAACAAGTTGGCCATACTGAGACATATTTCGGCAGTCAACTGAAACTCTTTCCAGTGTAAGTCCCTGTGCCTTGTGGACAGTTAGTGCAAAAACCAGCTTTAATGGTATCTGCCAACGTGTTCCTACATCTTTCTGTAATTGTACACTGTACTTTGTAAAAGCATATTGTTTCACAAATACGTGTCATTTACGTAAAGGGAAATAAACAGAAACGTTCACTGTATTGGTTTCCATGACTTTCCCTGTAAGCCCATTTACAAGTTCATCAGATATATTGACAAGCAACATGACAGGACACCCCACTTTAAGGTACATTTATTTTAGTCCATCACAACCTTCAGCATGTCCTTCCTCATGACTGTAATATATGTGGTTCTCACCTGAAAAGAGGATGATGTACAGCTTAAAGCAACATATATATATATATATATATATATATATATATATATATATATATATAAATGTATATATAGTCTGCTTATATTTATTTATATTCACTTATTCAAGTTGTGTTCAAATATTGTCATAGACAACAATGGGACAGTCTATTCAAAGGACCTATCTTCATATTATGAACAGGAATGCAAATCCAATGAGGTTCCATGCAAGTCATTACACATATTTTGCAGATTGTTAATACAACTTTTCCCTATGAGTAAACATACAAGAATCCACATCAACAATGTCAAAACACGTGCGTACACTGGAATTTCATACCAAGCATCACAATTACAATTGGAAACAGGCAGTGTAGATTTGTCAAATATTCAAAATTACCTGGACCATTCATCAATGTTGATTTCAAAGACTGAAAGCTGTGCTGTGATCTATCCGATGACTAATATAATATCCAATGGAAATCGAGTCTTGAAAGAAATCACCTTCAATTTATGTACTAACATTTGGGAACTTAAGGTACGTGGACATCCAATCAACATGAACACTCTGGGTGTTTCAAATTACTTTGACAAAACAGTGTCAAACTTTCGGAATGTTCTTCACATTGTAAATGAGGTAAAACTCTGCATTGGTCTTCAAATTGTATATAAGAGATTAATACCAGTTAATATCATATACGAAATTATAGGTACTGCATGTAACACAAAGACATCCACTTTTAGAAAAATGAGAAGTTCAACCTGCAAAGATATTCTGTGCTGGTTAAGCACTGGTGACTTGTAGAAACTGTGTGAAGAGTTTATGTGACTTTAAGAAATCCAATCAGGATAATTGGATATTTAGAATGTACCGATGATCAAGATTTAACCAACATTTTAGATAGTGTATTTGCAAGTGCCACAGATGAAATGAAGTTATTCTTGAAAAGTCAGCATGATGCCTTGAAGATAAAAGATGCAAGAAAGCTCCGATGGGACAAAACTATTATTAAAACATTCTTGAGTCTTTGATCCCAAAATCCCCCATCATTTCAAGACTTAAAAGACAGTAACATTTTCATTTTGCCATCAGGGAGGCAACTACAGAGATACAAAAACATAGTCTCACAAAATGCAGGCATCAATCAAGACATGTTCAGGTGGATGTATAATACAGCCAAAAAGCTAAATATCCTCCCATCCGGGTATTTTGGTGGTTTAATTCATGATGAAGCTTCTATTCAAGAAAATTTTGTACTGAATTTGAAATGTAAAGAAAATAAACTGATTGGATGGACAGGTACTGGAGAGGAAGCAGAAGCATTAAGAATTCTAAAGGAGAAAGAAGTAAAGCAAACACTTGCATCAAAAGTTTTACAGGTGTCATTTTTGGGATACACTGGTTTCCGATTTCCCATTGCTCATTATCCTACTGGAGGCGTAAAAGCTTCTGAACTTTACATAATAATCTCGTACATTATATCCAATTTACAGTTTTGGGGTTTCACAGTTAACTACATTCTTCAAGATGGAGGTGACCAAAAATGGGAGTTTATGAAGATGCATTTCAACAATGATGATACTAAGATGAAAAATTACTTGAGTGCCAATATAGTAAATCCAGTCAGAAAAATAGCACATTCACAGGATTTCAGTTTAAGTTATTTTCAGCTTAACTGTTGTACTTTTCATTTTGCATCAATAACAATTTTCTTCCTTGATAATTGATAATATGTATAGTTTGATTCAATTTTGAAGTTAAATTTGCCTTGACAGACAACCTCATTTGCCTGTGTATCATTCCATGTCAAAACTAGTATACTTTCTTTACAGTTTATAATGCTATATAATCAACAAATCTGTATATTGAGAATCCTGTCTCTCAAGACAGGTGATCTTTGATAGTAGTGGTCTTTCAACTCAGGTTTAACTCTACTTGCCTTTCACTTGGAACAGATTAAAAATTGTGCAACTATTGTCAATCACAGTTTTCACAACTTAATTCACATTTTTTTACAAATTTTATGAGTAGTAATGATGCGACTATCCTAAAGAATTATGACAAAATGGTCAATTTAAAGGACCACATCAAGTTCACTCTTTAATTGGTCAATAGCTTCATGTTTGATTGCAATATAAAATTATATAGTTTATGTCAAATAAACATCAATCTGTTTTACAAATATTTTTTATTTCTTGGACCAGTGTACATAGGAACACGTTTCAATTCTAAACTTAAAATGAAGCAAATTTTTCAAGTTTATGGTTTTTATTTACAACCAATACAGTGGTCCCCCTCCTATACGGCCACCCTTCTGCACCGGGAAAGTGGCCTTATAAGACGGGTGGCCTTTCCAGAGGGGGGAATAAATTTTTTGTGAGAAGTATATGTAACGTACGCAGTAAGAAAAGTACATTCTTCAAAGCATTTAATATCTTTGTTTAAAAGTAACATTAATTATTAAAACGTTCTTCTTATTATAATAATAGACTTATTTCAACTGAATATGCATTAATAGTTCTTATTCTTGGCGTAAGCGTGATATGCGAGCGGGTCTTGTTGTCATGCACACTGCAAAACCATTCAAAAACGTCATTTAAATCTTGGTACATACATAATTCTCTTTCCATTAGCTCCATTTTCCCACTGCTGCTGAATAACCCCTTATCGGTTACGATGTTGTTTATTCGAGTCTTTTCAACATAAAATTGTTTTATTCGAGTCTTTTCTACCTAAAATCGTTCGGCAAGTTCCCCCTCCCCACCTCACCCGATGTCGTCGAGTAGAATAAGCGACTTTTTTTTAAATAATCGTCTCCATTTACGCGATGACATGTTAATATTTGGTAATGATTTATTCGGATGTTGCTAACTGTATGGATTTAATTATGCAGACGAAACTTTTGCAGAGCGGACGAAATGCTTTCTTCGTAAAGGAATGTGTTGTCACGTGATTTATCGGTCTTTGTCTGGTACCCTGTTTTGTTCAAGGCTAATTTCTCTGTGCGTGTGCCTGCACAAATCTATTTTTAGACTATGCTGACTCTTTTATGATCTTGACACTTACGTCCGGTTGTAATCATCAGTGTTGCCAACTACAAGACTGATAAAACAACTTTTCTGCATTTAAACAAAATGCCATGTGTTTTTTTAAAGGATGCGATCTTGTCACGTGATTCATTAGTCTCAGTCTGGTACCCTCTATTAACCTGTACTTTAGTCAACACTTCTTTCAGTGAAGAAAACCTGACATCGGGAAACAGAAATCGGATTACTTAACACACGTTATGAATAAAATTGGTTCTGGATACATATTATAAAATAAAACGCGGCCGCTTGTGAGGGGTAAATTTTATATTTTGCACTAATATGCTGGTCGCGTTAACGGGGTAGCCTTTCGTGAGGGATACTTTTAAACAAACTCGTCGGTGCCATCGGATTCTGGCCGTAAGGAGTGGGTGGCCGTTGGTCAGGGTGGCCGTTCAAGAGGGGGACTACTGTATTTCTAACATATAAGTTGAAACTTAAGGATTTGTAACAGCTGCCAATTACATCTGGAAAATAAATGACAAACAACTATGGTATGATTACCCTCACATTAAATTTCTTCACCTTAATCACATTCATGTTTCTTGCAAATATTTCTAATCCAAACTTAAATTGTATTTTACCTGATGGTCAACTTTATGTATAACTCAGGGCTAATATTGTACATATGAATATGAAACATTTTCAATATAAAGGATCTCCCATGACATTATCACAAACAATGACGTGGGAAAAAGTGGTACTCATGGTAGGAATCATAATGTAAATGGTAGTTATGGAGTGGATAGGTTTTATTTACCAAACCTATCAATTATGGGTTTACAGTACATGTGGTTATAACTCCATATCATCAAGACATATTGTCAGTATAAGCAAAAAGTACATGTTGCTTTACACATGTTCCTTCATTTCAATTGGGAATTGGTATCTTTGTTACTTTTATAAAATATAATGTTCTGTTAAGAAAATGTACTAAATGCAAACAACAAAAAGAAGTAATATATGTTTAAAAAAATGTTTAGTACCTGGAGATCTCATGAATTGCTGCAATGAGTTCTGGTTCATCTTGTCTATGTGTAGACTGTAGGCTGACGTGATGGAAATAATCCATTAGACTGGATGATAATATAGAAGATCCATCATCTCCATATGCTGGGGTAGGAACAGGAGGCAACTGATAAAAGTCCCCAGACAATATCACCTGTACACCTCCAAAGGGCTTATCACTGCTCTTAACACGTCTGAACAAAAATTCTATTTGACTGAAAACTTTCAGACTTAACATAGACACATCGTCTATGACTACAACGTCCACATTTAAAATGTTGCATTTATTTTTAAGAAAATCAGCATTATATAGCAATAGGTTCAATATGTTATCATTACGAAATCGTCCGTCTTTGATGACTGCGAAACGATGAATTGTTGTCACATTTAGTTCAGTACACGCATACTCTCTTAATACATTTGCAGCCTTTCCAGTTGATGCTGTTAAAGCTATCCTTCTCCCACTGATGGTCAATGTATCAATAATCCTGCTATGTGTGAATGTTTT
This sequence comes from Megalonaias nervosa, assembly GCA_016617855.1. Taxonomy (NCBI): domain Eukaryota; kingdom Metazoa; phylum Mollusca; class Bivalvia; order Unionida; family Unionidae; genus Megalonaias; species Megalonaias nervosa. Next base: position 29,500 of record JAECUM010006630.1, read on the forward strand.
TCCAGTTCCAGGACAGCCTGTTAAAAATAGATTATGTCCTTTCTCTGCAATCTTCGAAACTATAGTCCGAGTCTATTAACCCGTTTGTTTGCAACACCACCACCCCACCGTTTTCAATAACGGAAACCTTTAATTAGATAAAAAGTGCAAGGAACTTAGTCAATTCATTCATTGATTTATATTTTCTAACCAGATTGTGAGTAGAATGGCCATAACACCGCCATCGTCTGCGTGTTTCATGCTTAACGGAAGTTTTCAATATAATAAACGGACATGCTCGAGATCCATTTCCAGTTCCTGGACAAGTCCATTTTCAGCAAAGGGGTGTGTACACGACTACATATGTACATACGGCTTATAGACAATTCGGCCCGACTTGGGCCGAAATTAAGACAATTCATCCCAACTTGAAAATTAAGACAATTCGAAAGACAATTCGGCCCAACTCGAAAGACAATTCGGCCCAACTTTGCGATACTTTTATCAAGTTCTTTTTCTTCAAACAACAAGTACATACTATGTAAGATATATTTAACTTAAGTAGGACAATTTTTATAGGTTGTAAAATAGAATAGGTTTAAAAAAATTGAACAAATTTTAACAAACTAAACTATCTTGATATTCTTTAAAAGAAATAATCATACTTCGTTACACACACACACACACACATATATATATATATATATATATATATATATATATATATATATATATATATATATATATGAGAAAACACAAACTGACATATATTGCTCATTCTAATTAAATACTTGTAATGTATACATTTATTTTTATGTTAAAAAAATACATGTATCTGCACAACGACATTATCAGTTTAAGTCGTCCGGTCAAATTATCATTATTGATTAATAAAACAATAATACTTAACAGATAATATTCTACAGAATACGTTTACATTTTTCTAAGAGTAGCGACACCGTACATGAGATATTATAACAAAAATATTTAATTTTAGGCTTCAGATTGTAAAACTGCTTCATATATGACACGCTCGATTGCACATGGCTTTATAAAAATATAAACGATCTATTGTTACAAATTAGCGACAAAAGTAGAGGCGAGGCATACCTCTTGAAAACACTAATCCGACTTTGAGAGGGATACTTCAAAAGGCTTTCTTACCTTTTAATGAATACTTACTTGTTTTTTTAGACGATCTGTTATTTTATTAATCGGCGAATAGAGTAGAAAATTATTAACTCTATCGAATATTACATGACAAATACAATCAGAACCCGTCTTCAGACAAGATGTAATCCGCAACGAGAAACGCCACTTAATATTTGCTACTGATAACCAGCTGGAACTCCTGAGCAAGGCTAAAACATGGTACATCGATGGTACCTTTAAGATCATGAGGAAACCTTTTTATCAGTTGCTAACGGTTCACAGTTTCTTGAAGTCATGAGAAAATATGAAGCAAGAACCACTAGTGTTCATCGTGATGTCCGGCAAAAACAAGAAAGATTACAAGAAGGTAGTTTGTTATTTTGCTCACCACTTTTGATAATATTCTCTATAAATAAAAACGCGAGTAACTTTACAAATTATTTATTCTGCAAACGATGAAGAAAACGAAAATTCGTTCACATTTTACATGTTCTCTGTTCGCTATATATTTTTTCTCTATATTAAAATCAATTTACATAATGTTTCTTTATCCGGTACTCCAGGCTCAACATCGACTTTTACGCAGAGAACCATCAGTCAAGTCATTTGAAGCAGACTTCGAAAGTGGAATATGGAAGGCACTCCGCTTGGTTTTCGATAATCCACATACAAGTGGATGTGCCTTCCACTGGGGCCAGGCTGTGTGGCGAAAACTTCAGGAAAAAGGTCTTCAGATAAATATAGATATATTTTTTATATACCACTGTTATAGTCTATTTTTCATATTTAGTCGATTCGTGACACGTTAAGTCTTCATTTATATTTTCATCAGTTCTTCACTATTTGAACCTAGAGATAAGATGGTTCACGGTGTTCATTTGTAAAATTTTCCTTATTATGTTAATGATCTCATTATCTGCATCAATATAAAGGCTAATATATATATATATATATATATATATATATATATATATATATATATATATATATATATATATATTGTTTATTTGTAGACGGCATACAATCAGCGGGAAGCTTGTCAGTACCAGTCAACATCGTCAATCATAGTTGCTCCATTGTTCCATACAAATTAGAAATGAATAAACTGGTTGCTAGTCTTAACTATGGTACAAATTATCTTTGTTCCCTTGTAAGCTGCTTTTTTATAAATATACACACATGCAAAGACTATGTGTACGTCTGAAGGGTTCTGTCCGCGTATGCGAATCTCTCTCTCTCTCGATCGAAACAAAATAATTGCTAGAAAGGGATAAAGTGAAACAAAGCAAAATATATCTGAGCCCGTATACACAAAACTCACCAGCTTGAGTGCACATACATACATACATACATACATACATACATACATACATACATATTGTGCTCGACTAAAAGTTCTTTTTCGCAGGAAGCTTTGGTTTCAAATTATATATATACTTTTCATACGTGACATTTTAGAATATGTTTCTCAAGTCTGGAACAATTGCCAGTGCCGGATTACCAAATAGGCAGAGTAGGCACCGGCCTATGAGCCCCACTCCTTTTAGGGGCCCCGCGACAACGGATCAAAATAATATTGAATTGATTTTAATCTTGACGTACTAGGCGATAATTTGCAGGGGGGGGGGGGCGGACCCCAGAGATTTCTTCTGCCTAGGGGCCTCCACAGGGTTTAATCCGGCACAGACAATTGCTCTACTGAAGATACGGGCAGATTGGAGAAAAAAAATAAATTGGAAGCTGCACCGATTAATTGCTCTTGAGAGCCTTTTTATACAGCAACTGGTTGATGAAACTCTTGCACAAGGAAGGAAAAAGAAGAGATTATGCATATTGTATTTAGTTATAAATACTCAAGTACCTAACAAAATCGACCTTCTTCCACAGGAGATATGATGCATCTCATTATTGTCTACAACTCCAAAAGCATCACATCCATCTCTACTATACATCTTTTTTTAAAGACGTCCTTTCTCCCATGTAATATTTGTCTTTGGGACGATTTTCCTAAAGATATCCGAAAGCTCCTAACCTTTATAACTTCCAAAAACATTTACCTAATTCAACAAATGTTTCAAATTGTATTCTCAACCTATTCTATTTTACAAACTAAATAAACTGAGAATGAAACGGCGTTCTTAAACCCAGTGCACACGTTCACAGGTAGGAACTAATTATTGTACTTCATTGATAATCGTTCTCACTTTGAAAAACAAAATAAATACTACAAACGAAAAGGTGGCCTCCCTTTATTTCATACATTAGACTCATTATATCCCAAAAGAATAAAATAATTCAGTTACGTAAAAGCAAGAATTTTGAACTATACAGTAATAAACCAAATTATATAAGAATTGTCTTAAAATATTTTGTCTTAGTTAACTTACGTATATATAAATTATAAGTTACTAAGTATTTCCTTTTAAAAATAAATACTCGTTAAAACTATTGTCAGTTGTATTATTAAGTTGGGCCGAATTGTCTTTCGAGTTGGGCCGAATTGTTTTTCAAGTTGGGCCGAATTGTCTTATTTTCGGTCCAAGTTGGGCCGAATTGTCCAATAGTCGTACATACATATGTCGTCTGCTTCCGATATTTACAGTGTCGAATCAAGCAAAGGAAATGAATGACACCAACAAATTTGCCTTTCACGTGAATTTAACAAGCGGTTTCATTAATATGTTCATGTGTGCAAAGGGATATAATTCCAAACTCTCAACATTATGGTAATTTACGGAATTATCCGGCAATTACTGAACAAGATGAACTACATCATTATGTTTTCTGATGGAAATAAACTAGCCCATAGTGTACGCAATATGGCGCCGTGTTAGCACAGGAGTCTGCAGTTTTATAATTAAAGCACGACGAAATTTCTGACAACATGAAATCACCTTATCGGTATTATAATTTAACACATTAAATTATAATACCGATAAGGTGATTTCATGTTGTCAGAAATTTCGTCGTGCTTTATTGATAAAACTGCAGACTCCTGTGGTGTTAGTATGGAAAGCCCGTTAAACGTGAAAGGTGCAAGTGGATGCCAGTATTAGTGCCACTCTGGTCATAGTCAGGTTAGAAATTATAAATCAATGATTCAATTGACTTAGTTCAGTGCACTTTTTATCATATTAAACGTTTTCGTTATTGAAATCGGTAGGGGGGTACAAACAAACCGGTTAATAGACTCGGACTATAACAATTGCTGCTCATCCATTTTAAGTTAATAGACGGACAATAATAAAAACACAAAATTTAAGTGATTACAATAAGTATTGACATGAATTTTTAAACAATAAGTATGTATCAGGAGTTAACAATGCAATGTGGAACAATGTAACCAGCAATCAGCACCAAATTTACCAAAATCAATATTTCTTTTTGCCACCAAATTTAAAACGCGTCACAATGTTCATTAACGATATTTACTATGGACTAGAGGTTGTTCGGATCTTACCTTTCGGTCAATGGTGAAATCCAAGACTATCCGAATGCAAACGGAACTGCCGGGCCCAGTACTTGTCCAGACATAAAAATCGGCGAACAATTACTGCATTTTCTCCAATATGTCACAAACTTAATGAAGTGTGTCGAGCTGTTTTGAAAATGGAACTATTCTTGATTACGACTGGCTTAAGTTGGAAATTAGCAGACGCAATTAGGATAAACTAGCAGGGTTGGAACTAGCGAGGGGTGCGGACTCGTGTCTTCCCTTGTGTTATATGGTATCACTGCACGAATTGTTTTTCCATAGACCTTAATGCTAATGTTTGGGGAAATAAATATATCTTCTATCCTAATTGAGCGTGCATGTCACACACTTTTCTAGAGAGCAGTGTTAGATTGTCAATTTGACAAGGACAGAACCAGGTACTCTATTGCATTTAAGAGAGATAACTCTGCTGGAACTAGACGGGTATGAGTTATCTAGTCACAACAGACACATTTTCAGTCATGTGTACCACATTTTCAAAAAATCATAAAAAATACAAAATATGATCTAGATAGGAATTAATATAATCTCACATGTTGCCAACAGGCTCAACTTTTTTTTTAAGTGTAACAGAAAATACAACTCTTACATAATGCACCAATCACAGCTAGTGTTGTTGTTTATTTCTGAATACAATATTCCCTACACCTTAAGCTCCACCCACCTGGACTTGCGCTATTGGTGCCGTTATACCATATTGTTACAGGTTAGACCCCCCCCCCCATGCCTTGATTCATGGATGGATACTCCTAATTTTCTTTGTAACGAACCCCTGAGGTGTCTCATACATACATAAACCGGATATGGGTGACACGTCATACTTTTTTGTTAAACACCTCGTTTCACGTGATGGAATTCTGTTGTAAACGTTTCAGTTTTGTGTTTCTATATTAGCTTATTTTCAAACAGTATCTGCAGTACTAATGGTATCACTGTACCAATTGTTTTTCCATAGACCTAAATGCTAATGTTTTGCGAAATAAATATACTTTCTATCCTACCTCAGCATGCATGTCACACACTCTCATAGAGAACAATGTTAGATTGTCAATTTGACAAGGACAGAACCAGGTACTCTATTGCATCTAAGAGAGATAACTCTGCTGGAACTAAACAGGGATAAGAGTTCTGTAGCCCCACTAGACACATTTTCAGTCATGTCTACCACATTTTAAAAAAATCATAAAAAATACAAAATGTGATCTAGATATGAATTAACATAATCTCACATGTTGCCAAGAGGCTCAACTTTTTTTAAACCCAACAGAAAGTACAACTTTTACATAATGCACCAATCACAACTAGTTTTGTTGTTTATTTCTGAATTCTCATACCAAAGACTTATAAAAATGGTACTGATAGCTGCCTCGCTTGGCGCTCAGCATTAAGAGGTTAGTGTTAGGACTGGTCAGCCTGGTGTCAGGATAATGTGACTGAGTGGGACATGATGCTGCATGTCTATGGCATGATGCCCCATTGCTAGACATCACTATAAACTGCCACATGGTAGTGATAAATTGAAAAATTGTTAAAGCTACATTAAAATCCAAATCACACACACACACACACACACACACACACACACAAACATACATCAGGTTTCTTATATTATCTGGATAAAATGCTGTATGAAATGTGCCACCTGCTTATCCAGTATGGCAGTAGTGAGTAGGGACGATATAGTGACAATGAGACATCTATGTTAAAATAGTGAGTTTGCCATATGGCAATAAGGCGAATTTAAACTCGGGAATTTTAACATGGGTGGGTCTATAGAGCAACAAGGGCAAGTCAACAGGGGTGACATCACGGTAATGGAGACTAGCAACAATGTGTGGCAAGGAGCTGACCTGAATATGCACTACTCTAGGGACAAATAGAGACATAGACATATGACACAAACATAGATTTATGAACATAAATCTATCGCACCAAAAAATTGACTAAAATTGTTTTAGACAAGAGAGAATAGATAATTTTGTTTTTTTTTTTTTTTTGTTAGCATCATTCAGTTAACATAGATGGGATCGCACGGATCTTCTTCTCCTCCTCAAACTTCATCTGGCCTCTGGGCTGTAGATTAAGACTTGCTTCAGACAGCCTCGTCTTTCCACATAGATCCTTCATTTCCAAATGACTGTATCAGTCCTATTGGTTATAGCCCATGATGATTTGACATACATGCGATAGTCTGGGTTGAACAGCATCAACGATAGGAGGATAGACGATTCTATGTTAGTCCACATCTTGTGACGAGAACAGGTGAAGGGAATGAGGTGAACCGCGGATATTTATAGTAGAAGAACGGATCGAAATGGATTGAGTTCTTTCACCAATCCTAACACGCGTTACAAAATTCAATCACAATGGGGAGTCTGTCTTCCAGTCAGAAGAGAGCTACCTGTGACGTCACATTCCCTATATAGGTGCGCTAGCGTCTGTGTGCAGTGAATCAACGCGGCAGAGGTAGAACATGACGGAAACTACTTAGACGATGAATTGGAGTGCACCAACCGTGGCGACGAGGACTCATGGCATAGCAGCGGCTAGGAAAGCAAACAAAGTCATTCTTCCAGAAGAGAACGATTTTAATTCGGATTTAGTGGATTTTCTCTCTTCTTCACAAGAATTTGTTCCGCTACCAGTACCGTCACCGACTTCTCCTTGCTTACCGTACGTCGAGGATTTCAAACAGAGGCAGAAAGAAGAATTGGAGAAATTTTTGCAACAGCAGAAAGAAGCAGAACAAACCTTTCTCATTCAACAGCAACAGCAACAAGAAGAAGAGGCAAGAAGAAAACAAGAAGAAGCAGAGAAAAAACAAGGTCTAGGAGAAAAGGACGACGGTGAAAGTTGGAGGAGTCTGAAACAAATGTATCAGACTTCTTTAATACGACCCAAGAGAAAAAGACCTTTCCCAGCCAAACATCCCAACCCCGTCCACACCCCTACTATGCCTGAGATACCAACACTAGCGATTTCTACCAAATCATCGACAGTAGCATGACCAAAAGAAGGCCTTGGCCGTGATAAAGGAATAAGGCAGTTAAAACTCATTACTTCCTGTTCCTGGGTTTGTTTTAAATAAAAAAAAAAGAAAAAAAAAAAACAACGGTCCTTTTCAGGGCCACCAATCTCTTTCGAAAAGAGGCTACTCAGTGTTTGCCAAAATCAATCAAAACTCAGATCCCTTTTTTCCCCATGAGTTACGTGTGTGAGTGTAGGCCCTTATTATAAAAATCAAAACAAAGAGACACCTACATTTTTCTTTCTGGTATATACTCTGGTACAAATTTACAATCCATTTTCACAACACATCACTTCAAAAAGTTCACAGACTTCTTTGTCTTTTCACTCTCTTCTTTTTGTTTTTTTATTTTTTCACTGTCACAGGTTTTTCCTCTTCCTCACTTTCTCGTCTTCTTTTCTTCTCTTTCTTCTCTTTCTGGACGTGTCTGGGTTCTTTTCTGAGAGTACCTCTTCTTCCTGTTCGAAACCCCTTTCTTCCTTCTGCTCTGTTGTTTCTTATGGCAGTCTGAAGACCTGTGTGCTTTCTCTTGACAATAATAACAGGTATCTTGACCTTGGTCTCTTTTGACACTTGTCTTGCTTTGAGGTTGTGGACATTCAGAAGACCAATGCCTTTTCTTCTGACAGATATAGCAAGTATCTTGACTTTTATCTCGAAAGGAGGGGGAGTAGTCCGTCGGCTTCTCTGAAGAAAGTAGTATAGGTATTTTGAGGTTCCTCTCTCAGAGACCCCCCTACCCCCCAAAACGTTATACGTTAAAATTTTTGTCAGCAGCCTTTTTTAGCTCAAATGATGACTTTCATATTTCTGACAAAATTTGTTTTGTTGGGGTAGGGGGTCTCTGAGAGAGCAATAACTCAAATACCTATACTACTATTACAGTCCCTATACTTATTATTTTTATAGTTTTAGACAAAATTTCATATTAAACAAATGAAATATTATATATAATGTCCTTCTGTCATTCAATCCGACATGTTGGATTTGATCTGACAAACAAATTTTGTAAGAGATTTAATTCAACCAAATCAGCCTCAAGCTATACTGGTATAAAAACTAAAATAATAAGCGATTGTATTAAAAAAGTTGGATATCATATATCACCAAAATATGGATAAGTATGGCTATTCGTGACTGAAAATGACGAACGAATAGTGGGTTGGGCAGATGATGTGATGACATTTATTGACAATATGGTTGATATTTTATTTGATAACGATATTTCTAAAGCTGCAAATATTTGTTTAAAATAAAATAATAGTCCCCTCTGAGGACTTTCAAGATGATTATATACATATGATTATGATTATATACATATGATTATGATTATATACATATGATTATATACATATTATTATGATTATATACATATAATTATGATTATCTACATATGGTTATATGCATATGATTATATCTTAATTAAGGACAGCACAAAACACAGAATCTTAATTACAGTAGCGTATTTACAGCAAGCATATTTACAGCACAGTTTAACCCCATGTGAAACCCCTAGGTTGCCAAAGGACATCCTAGCAGGCTCAGAGGTTATATATAAACTTATCTTATGGACGCAGACGCATAGACAAACACCCCAGCAAATTCCTAATCGAAACGAAATATTAGAAATTCAGAGGGCTGTCTAGGCATTGTGATTTCATGTAACCCTTAAATCAAGCAAGCATATTTACAGTAACAGTATTAACATATTTACAGTAACATATTTACATATATTTATAGTAGCATATTTACAGTAACAGTATTTACAGTAACGTATTAACATATTTACAGTAACGTATTTACATATATTTATAGGGACAGCACAGTACATATAGACTTAACTAACTTATCTTAAGGACAGTACAACGGGCCTTCTCTATGTTTCAATAGAAAATTTGTATACTCTCCCCATAATCAACCCAGGGAGTGCAAAATTGCACCCACCAAGTGACATGATGGGAGAGTATACAAATTTTCTATTGAAACATAGAAGGGCTGGCCCCAATAAATAATAAATTTTGGCATCAAATCGCCCCTCGCCGACAATTTGTCGGTCACAAGAATCGAACCACAGACCTCGAGCATGAGAATCCAACGCGTTAGCAATCGGCCACCGGACTTCATTATATATATGTTAAAAAAATTATCATATAGTTACCGAACAACATTACATTTTTTTTTTTTTTTGATTTTGAAAACACGAAATTTTGCATTATATTTTTTCATTCTGAAAACATTATTATAAATAAATCGAAAAAAATACATGATTTTTGATTTTATATTGTACAGAAAAACTAAATCCTAATGTTTGCCTGAATTGCGACCACACAATTATCTTTGACAGAAGATCGGCCGTTGCCAAGGATACTGGCTTAATGAAATACACAGGACGCTATTTATACATTGCAAACAGACTCTGCGGAGAAATAATCAATATTCTGTATTGCGCAGTTGGACTTACTATAGTAAATATGTTATTTACGTAGGACGAATTACTAGTTATTTCAGTAAATACAGAAATGATACCAGGATCTGTAGGTCTTAAAATACTATCAGATTTACAAATCTATTATATTTCATTAGCAAAAAAAACACGAAACAGTATATATGCTATGTTTGATTGGAACAGTATTATCTCCCTTTTAAAAACAGATATGGTATACAGAGTTATATTTCTTGACCAACACATAATATCTCGACGTTTGATATTAACTAAATTGTGCTATCGTGATTATATAACGATAATTTAATTCTACCGGATACTTTACGACGACATTCAAATAGTTCTTTCATCGCTATCTTACTGAGAAGATACTACCTTTTGCAAAAACCTTCGACCTATCTAGGTGTATATTAATTTTTGTATATTAATTTCGGCTTATCGGATTATGAAAATTGTCATATTTTAATGCAAGCTCGTCTCGTAAACTTTCGAGATAACTAAAGTATTTGCTCTCATCTGATTTGATAAGGGAGAGTTTGATTCTGTCAAACTTACTAAAACAAATACCTGAAATTTCATCGTTAAATTCAAATGATAATTGCTGGTTATTAACCATTATTTTTTTATTTTGCTATTAACTCCATCTGCTAATGTTAAATTTTCAAACATTATTTCTGATGTTTAGACAAAATTACTTGTAGAATGTCCAAGCGCTAGTGTGTTAATTCCGTCACTGCAATATCTTTTATCATCAAAATTACTTAGTCCCCGTTTTATGATCTTATCAGTTTCAAGTTTATGATGATTTGTTCTGATAAAATTTGTTTTGATAAAACTGACGCTATTATTTAGCGCTGCTTTAAAATCGTCAAAATTCATCATCTTTTTCACATATCCTTGAGGAATGCCTTTTGGTTTTTTTTGTAAGTTTATTGTCATCTAATATGACAGCATACATTTTGCTCTTTAGTCCAACAAATTCCCTAACTGGCATAAACATAAATTTCATCTTTGATTTTTCCAATAACTTTCTTATTCGAATTATCTTGAAATTCACTACATGCTGAATAATCTGATAAATCGAACAGATTTTTATTATTGTAAATATCCATATAAACATCTTCACATTTTATATTATAAACTAGCGAATCTGTATCAGTAAATAACAACTCTGAATCTGGCCACTGCTTTTTGGTAAAATTATAGTGAAAATCGTACATCAACCACTTCGATATATCAAGTACAGCTGCACCAACATAAATAGGTTTATTTACCTTTAAATTTGTCTTTCGTCGTTGTATTGCAACAAGATTTTCATTAAATATTTTCATACTAACAAAACCATCATCATTAACTAATTTATTTCTGCGACTTATATCATTAACAATTTCTATCGAGACTCGCTTGCGAATATTTTCCATCGTCTTACCGAACACCGAGCTGTTCATCAACTTGAAAAAGTTTTTCTCAAATTCGGTTTTAGCCACAGCACGACGTTTCGTATTTAGATCAATGTAATTTGCCATCCACTTCGACTGATTAAAATTTAACACGCGATGGACATTTCTCAGAATTAGTCCAGCATCTACTGCTTGTTTTAAATTTTTGTAATGCATAACATAATTTCTTTTATTTAACAAATTTGGAACTATCTTATTAACAATCGAATTTTTTGCTGTTGTCGTTGCTCGTTGTTCAGGCGATAGTAAACTATAATTAATCATCATTGACTCTGCGCAAAACGGATAATCGTTATGTAGATCATGTAGCGAACTAGGATAATCTAGATCAACTTCAACAAAATATGAAATATCGGAAAAATCGATATTAATTTTTCTAGGTAAATCATTTTCAGTTTCTTTAAGAAATTGATCTGGAGTTATCCAATGAAATCCACTATGTGGCATTGGTTCTGACATCGCATAACCATGCAAATTATTGGCGTCCAGATAAATGATGTAACTCGACGGGAGATTTTTATCATAATTTTTCAGATATCTGTTATTAGCAGCTGCATATTTCTTTGTTATAACGCTAATTCCGCCTCTAATACCTTTTTCAATAAAGTTAAACATATCGACATCTGTTAAGAGATCCAGTTCTATTTTACTCGTTTTTAGTAGAGCGTCCCAAGACAATCCTGGAGAGGAATTATACCAGCAGGGGTCTAATCCATAATTCCTGTAGCTTACATGACGAAAACTCTCAAAAACATCTGCTAGCAATAATACATCTGTTTTCAAATATAGATCATGATAATCACCAAATGTTTTACTACTAAATTTATTCCAAATATCTTGTGCATATTTATATTCGTCATCTGTGATATTTTCATTTTTGAGTTGCGATTAAAATTTATCTTTGCCGGGCAGAGAAGTTTCATTAAATCTGCTCCAATCGTCGAGATACTCGTACGGAAATATACCTTTTTTTTGTCAGATCGATATAGTTTTCACCGAAGCAACTTTTTAGGTTAGCGAAACTACTGCAACCTTTAACAAGCTCATCTAATGATGCTGCCATAAATTGCAGACTGTCAATAAAACGTAATTTACCGAGCGTCACCGACATATACTTTTCAAAATTATTTGGAATACATTTTATTACGTTATTTAATTTTAGTTTAGATTTAATATTTTCATCATCAAAAGCTTCTACAATGATATGACTATCATAGCCACGAAAGTTATGTAAAACTACGGGAATAAAATCTGGAGCATGAAATTTTAAATTACAACTGTTATGAGCTGCTCCACGATATTGGCCGGTCAAATGACAATGATCTCGCACCTTATCACGGGCGTTAGAATCCACCAACAACTTTTCACAAATATGACAATCAACTGCTTTATCAAAATCGAGTTGCTGTTTAGATGTTATTTTCATCGGAGATTTTTTAAGTAGTCTGTTAGAAATTTTATTAACTTCGTCTATTAAATTTTTTAATAGCCATACGGTAGGATTTTCACCTCTATATAACTTTATCGGAGTTGAAAATTTATCGTTAGCGCAACAAACTACTTTATAAGCTACTCCGCAAGGAATATGTTGTTGTATTTTTCTAGTACTGGATTTATTCAGATTATTTTCTGCTCCAACCACAGGAACGAGTAGACACTCGAAATCAGCGTAAATAACAAAAGGAATATTTAGTTTATGATTATAATTTTTAAATTTTAATATTTTTTCTTTTTCGCTAGGCATACTTATTCTTTGAACATTGACAGAGTATTTGAGATGCTTCTGCAGTTTTCCATCGCTACAAAAACCGTGCAAACATCTGTAGCAGAAATATTTTTTATTTTTATTTTTACTGTTCTGTCTGCCAACTAGGCCGTTAAAGTTTTTTATCCAGCAATAATGTCCCCGATAAAATAATAAATTTATTGTATTTTGTGCAGCATTTTCTGAGATATATCTCGGGTAAACGTTTTCTCGCTCATCTAGTCCGAAAACATTTACTGAGATACTGTTTTGTTTTTCAAACTTTGGTATATAATTTGCTGCTACTGGAAAAGCTATTCCTAAAAAATTTAGTTCGTCTTTGTACGGAAAACACTTGTTAACGCGATCAGCATTTTTTTCTTTTGGAAACATCGCAGAAAGAATAGACCATTGAAAACATTTGTTATCATCGTTTTTGACATTTATACAGCATTTTTTTGTTTTTAGTTTTTTGAGGGAGATCGACGTAGCCAGCGCTATTGGCGCCTCTGCCGTGAAGTACGTTATATTTTGCTGTGTGAAATAAAACTTCTTTTATCATTTCAAATTTGGGGCCCCCGAGTGGCCGAGTGGTCTAAAGCGCTGATCGTTACGGATCACTGCCATCTCACCTCTGTCTGCGTGAGTTCGAGTCCAGGCTCGGCTAACGTGGGTACGTGAGAAAGCCTGCCAGTAACTTCTCGTGGGTCGGTGGTTCTTCCCGGGGTTTTCCAGGGTTCTTCCTCCACCATTAATACTGGCCGCCATGTATAGCCTATCTAGTGCTGAAAAATGGCGTTAAACCCTATAACAACAACAACAACATCATTTCAAATTTCCAACCTGATCCTGATGAAGTAAATTCTTCTAATTTTTTGTTTATTTCTTGATGTATTTCATCGGCGACTATGGGAATGTTTGCTCCAGTCAATATTTTTCTCGATTTTGCTGTTAAATATGGTTCCGAAATTTTCCTGTCAAAACTTTTTGTTTCAAAAATTACATCAAGTATATCTTCAACTGCGTGTAACTTTGATAAAATTGTATGATATTGGACTATAAGTTTGATACTTTTATGAGCCGCAAGTTCTTCTGATATAACTGGTTGTCAAAGATGAAATAAATTTGTGGAGCTAAAATTTGCTAAAATTTTTTGATCATCAAGTTTGTTAACTATTATCATAACCTGAAAATGCTGAAGCAATTTTTTCTGATTTGATAATATTCTTTTTAGCAACATCTCGCAATTTTAACATCATATATAGTAATATTTTATATTTAATTGAATTTTTTAAAATTCCTAATTAGAGATATGAAAAACTTTATAGTATAATGACAGAAATTTTGAGATATATCAGAATGACAGCGGAAGAGCTAGAATTTTATCATGTACATCCGAAATACAATTTATATGAAGGAAGTATGTTAGGTTCTGTTATTAATATAAAATCTAAAAAATCTGTTGGCATATCATCAACACTAGCTGGTATGTTAATTTCAGTAAAAGGAGATAATGCAGAAAGAATTGAAATGTTTAGAAAAGATTTTATTTATACTTTGTTTTGCGGTGATATTCCAGAAGGACAACGAGTATATAGAAAAAATGGCGCAATTGCTGATGATAATATTGAAAATTTAGCATTACAAAATGAATTTCAACCTCACCCAGTATTTGATTTATACGAGGCAAATGATAAGGGAATTATTAGACATAAAAAAAAAACCAAACAAGTTGTTGGAAATTTACAAAATAGTGGATATTTACGTATGAATGTTAGAGAACTAAAACAGACTTCGTTGGGGGGCCCCGAGTGGCCGAGTGGTCTAAAGCGCTGATCGTTACGGATCACTGCCATCTCACCTCTGTCTGCGTGAGTTCGAGTCCAGGCTCGGCTAACGTGGGTACGTGAGAAAACCTGCCAGTAGCTTCTCGTGGGTCGGTGGTTCTTCCCGGGATTTTCCAGGGTTCTTCCTCCACCATTAATACTGGCCGCCATGTATAGCCTATCTTGTGCTGAAAAATGGCGTTAAACCCTATAACAACAACAACAACAACAACAGACTTCGTTGGTTATTATAATCACCGTTTTGTGTTTGAAACTTTTAATGGCGATGTTCCAAATAATTTAGTTATCGACCATATAAATAAAATTAAGACCGATAATCGTTTAGAAAATTTAGATCTCGTAACATCAAAAGGAAATAGTAGAAGAGGAGATGCTGGTGGTAATAATTTTAAAAATCCAACCAAACAAATAATTTCAATAAATATTGAAACTGGAGAAGAAATAAAATTTAAATCAATAACAGCTCCTGGAAAATATCATGAAATTAATCCACTTGCAGTAAAATCTGTAGCTGATAATGTAACTAAATCAGCAACGTCAATGTTGAAATTTGACAGATTTATCTTTAGATACGATTACTAATGATATTTTCTATATCATTTCGAGTAAGACAATTATGACTAAATTCCATGACATCGTCGCGATTAAATCGTAATGTCATCATTTTATTTGTATCGAGTTTTATTTTGTCTGCTGCTGTTAATAAAAATTTGTCAGATTCGCCTAATGTTATCATAACATCAACAAAATAAAAACTATGTCCCAACAAACAATTTCGAATTGCCTCAGCTAATTCTTTGTGATTTAATATATTAACTCTTTGATGATATTTTATTTCTCCAAACATCTTATTATTTATTAATTAGACAAAAGATATATTATAATAATGAACTTAATTGAGAGACTGGCTGAACTATATTCGGGAGATTTTGTTTCAGTTTCAAATTTTACATTAGAAAATATTACTAATGACAGATTTGCTGGTTATACTGAAACAGATATTTTACATAACTATGATGAAGAAGATGATGATGTTGTTGTTAGTAAAAAAAATTTAAGCAGACCAACAACTGGACGATATGATGTCAAGTACCATATTG
The DNA here is from genome assembly GCA_016617855.1 of Megalonaias nervosa. NCBI lineage: Eukaryota > Metazoa > Mollusca > Bivalvia > Unionida > Unionidae > Megalonaias > Megalonaias nervosa. The sequence goes on from JAECUM010006630.1 coordinate 45,749, forward strand.
CTAAAAAAAATAATAAAATTTAATTTTACTGTTGCCGAGCATCAAATATTTTGGCAACTTATAAAGCCCATTTTAAACATAAAAATAGCTGGACAACAAAGAAATATAAAATACGATTTTATTTTTGTTAAAATATTTAATTTACTGCCAGTCGATGATGCAAGAAAATTACATTTAATTTCTTTATATAAACCAGTAAAATGTAAATCTGTACTAATAAAATACGAAAAAATTTATAATAATATTATTCAGTCGATGAAATACAGTCGATGAGATCGACCGAGTTGGTACCCAACTGTTAAATTTATCGCCATATCCACGCCATTTGACTAAACTTTTGTTGCCGCGCTTTTTAATAACTTTTTCAATAACAAATATATCTTGTTCTGTTTTCTGAAGTTCTTGCTCGTAAAAACTGCCAGTTATAGGCTCACCTAATAAATCTTTCAACGAGTATGTAACTGGTATTGTTAAAAGTACTTTATCAACAACAAATACTTCCTCACTCCAGTTATGAGTATACCCTTTTTCAAATGTCTTTTTTCGTCAAAGAAATTCTAACTTTATCACCAACTTTAAATTTATGTCGTCGGTACATGTTTTCGTTTGCTAATATTGGATTTGCAATCGCGTCGTTTGGCGACATTTTACTTTTGCCTAGCGAAATGGATTTGTGTTTCGTGTTATTATACTCGTCAACAATGTTTTGTAAATTGTCAATATATTTACTCGTATTTTTAACTGTCAAATACTTGTGGATTTTTTCGTTGAGCGTGCGATTAAATCTTTCAACGATAACACTTTTTCCCTCATTTCCTGTAACATATTTTTTAATGTTATTTTGCTCTAAAAACTGTTCAAATTTTTTATTAAAAAACTCCGCTCCATGATCAGTCCAGATTCTATTTGGTTTTCTTTCTGTAGTTATTATTATTTGTTTTAGCGCATCAGTCATCGATGTCCCTGTTTTATCCGAAACGGGTATACTAAACGCGTATTTGCTAAAAACATCTACTACATTAAAAAGATATCTCTTTGGAGCGCCATCAGCGCCAACGTTATATTGGGCTAGATTTGAAATATCGACTAAGTCTATCGCCCAGATATCATCAACGGCATTTGCGACAACTTTATGTCGCGGAAACTTTTTTTTTTAGGTCTGTGTAGCTGAGACGCTAGCGTCTCTAAGGCAAGATCATCATATAATTCTTTTTTACCGAGTAAGTCTCTACCGAGACCAAGTTTATATTTTGCTCCGATAAAACCCTGGACCAGCCTTCGGTCAACACGTTCTCGCATATTTACAGGTTTCATATCACGAAGTTCGTCTAACATTACTTTATCGCAGCTATGTTTATTTTGTTCGCTTTCTGGAAGATCAATATCTATGTAGCAGATATCATGGCACATTGCTATTGCGTCAACTTGATTGTAAGGCTCTTGTCCTGGCAGCGGATTATCGTTTTCGTCAAGTTGTTTATCAAGAGGATTATAAGGTCCAGTATATTTATGGCCTGGCAATGTCCAACCGCCTTTTGGTTTCGGCAGTTTTCCAATAAATTTATGTATATCTATACCTGTTCCAATTATTTCTCTGTTTTTACATTTCTGACAATATGTAACAATTTTATTTTGACATAAATCTCTATCGCAATCACAGTCGCATGTCATTATTTATTTAGTCGTCTACTAAAATAATCTCGTCAGGGTAACCCGTTCCGGACAACTTTGTTTTTGGTAAAACATACTTTTTTTTCTTCCACAGATTGCACATTACTTTTCAGCATTATTCCATTATTTTTTGTTTTTTCTGTTTTTTCATCTTTATTTTCTGTTTTAGTTTTACACTTGAGACAATATGTTGACATTGTATATCAGTGAGTTTAGATAAAATTTAATGCAATCTCATCATTAGCTTGAGAAGGTTGTTTATCAAATTGCAAAATAAACTTTATGAAATCTGGATTTTCGGTCATCTGTTTAATGAACATTATGCAATAATATCCACAGGCAGAAGTTCCAACTGGTTGAATTTGATTAGACGAATAATTTATTATTTTCGCAAGAGACTTCGTCTCTAGATATTTTGTCTCTGGAGACTTCGTATCTTGCATTCTACTCATACATTTTTTTTACTGTGTCACTTGGTGGAATTCCGAACGAGTCAAAATAATTGTTATCATAAACAGCTACCCAATGTGTGCCAGATCCGTCATTAAAATCTTGTATATTTATAACACACGAACCTGGCGTCGGTGGAATCGCCATAAGTTCATCTTTAGAATAAACTCCACTGAAATTTTTTATTTTTTTTAGTTTATCAAGTATATCAAAATTACTTAACGCAGACTTTATCTCCTTGTTCCTGGCAACATTAGTCCTCGTCCTACTCCTAACAGATTTGGCAATAGACTTCCCGCCAATCCTGCTAGTAACGGGGCTATTGGAATAAATCCCCCTTTTCGCCTCTGTCGTGTCTTTTTTTTTCGTCGTCTTTCTTTTTGCCGTTGTCTTTTGTTTTGGCATTATATTTATCAATCACATAAAATTATTACCATCGATATTCATACGAAAATTTTCTTTATACCACTGCCTTCAACTGCCTTTTTCGTTGCGCCAGATACTGCTCCAGACGCTGCTGCTAATCCTAATGTACCTTACACTGGCAAAATTTTAGGTATTAACCTTCTGGCTATTACAGATAATGCCGGACCGAAGAAGCCGCCATGTTTTGCCATTGCAGTTATTTGTGCAGCACTTAAATTTAAAACAAAAGGTTTTTTGCGCTCGTATTTATTTACTTGTTTTTTGGTTAACATTAATTTTGTTAAAGTATCTAAGGTGTTAGGGTTGACCTTTAATGATACTTGTCTTTTCTTTGCAACAGCAGCTGCTAATGTTTTAACTTGACCATCAGTCAAATATATTTCTTTTACAATATCTTTTGTCATCCTATATAACAATTACAGATTAAATTTGAAGTTCTTCGAACTTTGAGTAAAGTGCAAAGCACTCTAAACTTAAAGTTTTTCAAACTTGGACTGACGTTTTACCTCCAACAGAGTCAATTGTAGCAAATCTATCGCTTATTACTAACGCATACACGTTTAACTGATCTGCTGGAGCTGGAGCTGCTCCTAGTGTCCAAGTAATTTCAATATCAGCTGTGCTGTTTACAGCTCGCTCGCTATGTTTACTAACATCAAAATAAAATATTGGATAAAGTGTACGAAATTCCTCTACTGATATCTGAGATCCATCTCCAACATCTTGATATTTTTGCAGTGCGTCGAGCAAGTACATGTAAGGTCGAGTAATATTTTTATTAGCGTCATCTGCAAAATTGCATTCCATCGCTCGCACTGGGTATTGCTTTGAATTTATTCTAGCATATATTCGTCTAACATCAGCGCTATCAAATATCGCATTATTTTGTTGTTGGTTATTACGTCGAGCTTGTCTCTGAAATACAACAAATAATTGCCGTGGTTTTTGTTCACTTGATGTTGTTGTAACTCGCCATGTGTAGTCTGTGGTAATTGGAACTGCTGTTTGATATATTCTATGTTGCGGAAAATAAATTCTGTTTGTGTGTTTTTCCAGCGTATCATTTAATTCCGCCATTTTAGTGATAGACGGAGTTATTCTTGGCATCCATGGTGCAAGTTTGTTTATGACAAATTGTACATTGGTTCCACCTGACCTAAACAGGCAGTCGTTTTGTTCTGATCGATCTAAAATAAGAGTATGTTTAACTCCACGAAATACTTTATTATAGTCCCTGCAAAAACCAAATATTGTACTTAACGGCAGCATCATTGTAATTTGACGTGATTCTGCTGCAAGTGTCTTTCTCTTAACATAACCCTCATTGTAATGTCTATTTCTTCTGATGTTATAAATAGAGTTATTAACATTATTTAACATTGCAACTCCATCAGCTGCTGCTCCTGGTGGTGTTATACCAAGTTTTTTACAAACTGCAATAAGTGAGACTCTTGTAGCGTCTGCATTAGCATCTGCAGCTGGTGCGTCTATACCAAAATTATCAGCATTAGCAATAAGAAAATTTCTTACAATTACAACATCTGCGGCAGCATCAGCTCCGTGTTGTAAAATATTTGCTGGTCCTGATAAATTTTCGGTTGATGCAATAATACCCGAAAGACCAGTTCCAGTATCTTTAAACCACATCATATTAGTTGCAGTCGATCTGGAGTAATCGTCGGAAAATGAAATAATATTTAAGATGGTACTTGCAACTTGTAAGTGATCTGAAATTTTTCGACAGTTTGATTGGCGAGCTGATATCGAGCACCTTTAAACCGTTATTTATAAGAGCTACTTCTATTCCAGCTGCAATTGCGACAGGTGGAACAGCTACTGTCATAATCCGGCCGCGAACTTCTAACATTGCTTGATGAGGAAGTAAAAATACGTCCTCGTCTCGAGTATTAAATGTTCTGGAGCCACCCTTATTAGGTTCGTTAGAATTTTCATCAAGATATTCAACGTATTCGAATTCTGTTACTGTGTCGTCTGTGTCATAGGTTTCTGCTAAATCGAGATAATTTTTTACAGACATTTTTTTATTTATTAGGTTATACAAAATTATTTCGGTGTTGTTACTTTAGATATTAATTTTTGTATAATTTGTTCTCCTCGTGGTGATAAAAAATTTTTTGTCGTTGTTATCATTGCTTGTTGAGTTTCTTTTGTTGGTGCGATTTCTGAAATAGCTTGTTTGATTGTCGGTATACAACGTTGTGGATCGCCTTTTATTTTATCAACTATTTTTTTGCCCCACGGCAGTTCCAGCAGCAGATGCAGCTCCAGTTGCAAAAGCTTTTGATGCGTCAAGTGCAATTGGTGCAACTTTATGAGCTATTCCTGGAACATTTTCTATAATTTTAGCAAATATATTTCCTAAAAATCCTCCTACTATTTTTCTTCGATAAACTTTTTTTCTCTGTTTCATTATATCTGAGGTTGCATAATTTTACTTCCAAATCTTTCGCATTACTAAAAATCTTTAGCTTTTCTTAGAAAATATGTTTACTGTTCTCGTAAATGTAAATAATAAGTAACAATTTCATTGTTAAAATATAACTGTCTTCCATTCTGATCTGTCAACTGCATATTTACTTCCGTTATTTGATTTTCAACGTTTAACGGACAATAAATAACTTGACGTGGACTAATTTGCATAAGAGATTCTGGCGGAACATCTGGTGAAAAACTGTATATCGTTTGTCCTTTACTACCTAAGACTGAGTAAGAACCAGATGCAATAGAGCAATTTACCAATATTGTGTTTACATCAGTTATATTTACTGGTAGTTCACCGTCATACGTTCTGGTTTCATTAGGAGGAGCAGCATAACTTTTATATTCGAATCCTATCAGTGGTGCGATACTTTTTCGATGGGTAAAATCAACTGTTATACCAGGCTTTGTTGTTATTCTAGCTCGTAACGTATTATAATTTGGTGTAAGCTCAAAACTATCCGCGATAATACCACTTTTTGTTGTTAGTTCTTTTGTTGTTATTATTTCTTTTATTGTTTTATTTAGATCAGTTATGTTGTAGGCTCCTTGTGTAATTTTAATGAATTTCCGTGCGAAAAATTGTGGAGGACCTTGGCTAGTATAAATAATTTCAAATGTATCATTAACTCCAGTTTTTACATTAGCCATAGCATGCCAACAAGTGCAGGAAATTAGTCCAATTTCATATTGTTTTTCACGATCTAGTTCTATTGGCGGAATATACTTTACATAAAAATTTGCGCTATCTTTATCAGATTGACTAGAGTCTAGTAATAATGTTGCTGACATTTTTTATATAAAATTGTTATATTAAATCACACAAGTAAATTACACAAATTTATAAAATTAAATCGCCGCGATTAAATCGCCTTCATTTATATCAAATCAAGGTGTAAAGTTTTGTATTCGTCAGATGTTATAAATTTTCTGATCTCAAATTATCAAGTATGTCAATAATTTCATTGTCAATTTCAGCACCAACATTTCCAGCTTCTTTTGATGATATCAATAGCATTAATCTGCCTATCATTTCAGTAACTGATGAAAATATTCTGACTCCAGTTTCTTTTTTTTTTTTCTTCTATATATTGTTTTACACGACATTTATCAAGTAGAGAAAATTTCCTTTTAAAACTCCACCCCTTACCAAAACCTTTTTCTCTATTTTCTTGTGCTGTTGTTCCAACAAGTCTAGCGATAATACCATATCTCATTCTATCATGAAGTAAAGGCATATATTCCTTTTCTATAGCTGTGTTCAACTCATTTCTAGCAGCAATACCGTCTCTCATTATTTCATTTAAATTAGCAATAAATTCATCAAATTCTTCATCACTCCATTTACTTATATTATCAAGACCTTTTATATTATTTTCTTTTAAAACGTTAACATAATCATTCTCTGTTATCTCATTATTTGCTAGTTTTATATAGAATCGTCTTTGATCTTCAACTTCCATAAACTTTACCGTCAACTCTCCTACTCTTTCTTGCTCCTTTTCAATATCTTTTAATTTTTCTGATAAATTTGTTAAAATATTTTTAATCTCTGTTGTGGCTAAATTTGTTAATCTTCGTTGAAGCGCTAGTGGATCATTTATTAGCCGATCTAGTTCAGTTTGTCTTGCAACTGGATCAGCGATATTTGCTACAAGTGCCTCAGTTAATCTTCTTTTTTTCTTCTTCAGATCTCTCAATAATTCTTCCAGCAGTTGCTTCTTGTTGTTCTTTAACTAGTCCGAGTAAACCTTTTTCCTGTAGTCGCTTAAGTTCTTCTTCTGATAATGGTTTAGTTTCAGGTTGTTTTCCAAGTAAAACTTCAGTAATTGGTTTGAGAGCGGCGGCTGTTGTTTCTGCTGCAACCACTTGGCCACGTCGTGCTTGCTGTACTTGCTGCTTAAATTTTGCCTGAGATTGCGCAAGTTTTTTTTAGATTTTCTATACGTTTTCTGTACTTTACTTGTCTTTCCATTAATTAAATACTATTTTGTATAAAAATTACTGTAGATATTTTTCAACACAACATGAAACATTTTACTCGTATCATTTGTTAATTTATCAAACAAAAAAAAGTCATATTTATTTGCCGTTGCTTGATGATATAATTCAATAAATTTATCTTCTGTTACATCGCCACATTGCTCGTTCGCGATATTTCTAACATCGACATTGTCAAGTCCTGGAAATAATATAAAACAACCAGTATTTCGCCTAATAAATCTGTCAACATTATAAAAACCCTGGGCGAGATAAATAGAATTACATTTTTTATTTCGCGACAGTGAAAAATATGATCTTATTTTATTCATTTCCTCGTTGTTTAGCGGAATATCATCAAAAACAACTATCTTGTGTTCAGACGAATCAAGTTGATTAACTGGAACGAGGTCTTCTGGTTGTTTGATAATAAAAAAATCTTCGCCAGCCTCAAGATCATTACGAAGTTTGTTATTATAATTGTTAAGTAGCTCGTACTTATCTTGCTGCGGGTTAATCGTGTAAATATAAACGCGATCGTAGTTAAAATTATCTCCTAGAAGTAAATTCATAAGTAAGTTTGTTTTCCCCGATCCAGTTCTTCCAACAATAAGATAATGACAATCTGGAAGTTCATTGTTATGTTTATGTTTTACTAAACGCTCTGTATCAAAATTTAATATCATCGATTTTGCCATTATTGTTATACAATTTTATGCTATATAAAAAAATTGTCAGACGATAAATAAATAATGAGCTATTATACAAAATTTGGAACATTAGTAGAAGATTCAACGTCAAAGACTGAAAGTATAACAGACGGTAAGGTTGATTTATCAGGCTATCTAAAAAAAATCCGGCGACACAATGACGGGAAACCTGTTTATGTCAAATCAACGAGTACTAGAATTAGAAACAGATTATCCGCCAATAAATGTCGTTAATACACAAGCTGTTAGTTATGCACAACTTAAATTACTCGATAATAATAAACTAGATAAATCTGGTGGAACTTTAAGCGGTAACTTAGATATGTCAGGAAAAAAATTATAAATTTGGAGACCGGGTATCCACCAGCAAACTTAAATCAAACTCAAGCGGTAAGTTATTTGCAGTTAAAGTATGTTGATGATAACAAACTTGATAAAATAGGTGGGACAGTTACAGGTAATATTATCATGTCAGGAAAAAAAAATTACATACCTTGGAGACCCAGCTGCAGAATCAGACGCAGCAACATAAAAATACGTCTATGATCAAGAATTTAAGTATGTGTTAGTGCGCGGTGGTATAATGCGTGCATTTCTCAATATGGACAATAATGGTATTAATAATCTCAGAACACCAGAAACAGATTTTGACGCAGCAACAAAAAAATACGTCGACGATAGCAACATTCCGACGGTAACAGCAATAACAACAATCAACGATGGAATTAACGCATTTAGAACTGATTTTTCCAATCACATACAAACGTTTCTAAATTTTTGTAGAAATATAAACAAATCTATTAATGAATTTTTTGGAAATCCAGCGGTTGTAGATATTAAATTTGCTGACATTAAAACAAAACTAAACGATATTATTGGGGTAATTCCTAATATTGCTGACGTTAACACAAAAATCAACGATATTGTTAGGGGAATCCCTAATATTGTTGAAAAAACAAACCTAATAACAGAGTTACTTACTAAAATTCCTCACCAGAACACATTGCGTTCTCTTGTGTACACAGTAGCATCAGGATCATCAACATGGACATCGAGAGATAACACTCTCGAACATACCGCAGAAGTAACTGGGTTATACAGGCTATCCATCTACGGTTTGGAAATTACTGCGGCCACTTCATCATCACCGAATGTACATTATAATCCACTACTGGTGATGCTAAATAAGAACATCAAAGAAACATTTACGTTGACATCAACGGAAATGCCCCCGAGACGTTACTGGTGGTGTTTGGAATTCATAGCTGAAACTTTTCAAGTATAATAAATCAAACACAGGGACTGGCATTATTGTATAAAATATGTAAACAAATATTATACAATGAAAAAAATATAGTTGATTTTAATCATATATTTCAGAAAAAATTCCAAAACAAGATGTGGACGCTCTAATGTAATATTACAGATATTCTCATAAAAAAACTTTGGTGCGTGAAAAAATGTTACAAATACTATAACAGAATAATTCGAGTGATATCATATTTACCTCTGCTAATGACTAGCTCTGGTATAATCTCAAGTGGAGCATCATTAAACCCGTTTTTGTTAATAATATCTGGTGTCGGTGTTTCTCTTGGAACAGCGTGTAAAAAAATTGAGCCATGACTTGCGACTAAAAAAAATGCTTGTAAAACAGCAAGTATCACCTATAAAAAATTACTTGATCAAATACGATCTTATTTGCGGGGTATAAAGTATGATATGGACGATTTAATACGCGAATTCCGTATTATTGACAGTATGTTAACAGATATTCTGCCAATGAGAGTCAGCAGATATGAAAAAGATTATCATAAAATATGGGTTACAACAGTAGATGTTTAATTTTGTACAGCTTTAGAAATATCGTTATCAAATAAAATATCAACCATATTGTCAATAAATGTCATCACATCATCTGCCCAACCCGCTATTCTCGTATCATTTTCAATCGCGAATAGCCATACTGACCCATATTTTGGTGATATATGATGTCCAACTTTTTTAATACAATCGCTTATTATTTTAGTTTTTATACCAGTATAACTTGAGGCTGATTTGATTGAATTAAATCTCTTACAAAATTTGTTTGTCAGATCAAATCCAACATGTCTCTTTGATTGACAGAATGACATTATATATAATATTTCATTTGTTTAATATGAAATTTTGTCTAAAACTATAAAAATAATAAGTATAGGGACTGTAATAGTAGTATAGGTATTTGAGTTGTTCCTATCTCAGAGACCCCCTACCCGGACAAAACAAATTTTGTCAGAAATATGAAAGTCATCATTTTAAGCTAAAAAAGGCTGCTGACAAAAATTTTAACGTATAACGTTTTGGGGGTTAGGGGGTCTCAGAGAGGAACCTCAAAATACCTATACTACTAAGAAAACCTTCGTATGACACCTCGAAAAGCTCTGATCAAAAGGTCGATTTGTGTTGGCTCTTCCATCTTTCTGGTAGGATTGAGAGTGAAATGAATACTCTGAGGAAGACACTAACCTTATATAACCTTATATTGATATATAGGAGACCATGGCGTTTCAAATGTAGTCATTTGACCTTTTGCAATCAAGATGAAACGATCGCATCATTTCGTGAAAAAAGGAGAAGGAAGTAAGAGGCAGAAACGTGACCTATCGCCGCGCACAGTAGCTGAAGTCTTGGCTCAAATCCATTCCAGCGATTTTGAAGATGACATGAGTGAGCCAGAATCCAGACCCAGAGAGTCTACGTCCAACCAAAGACCACTACCATTAACATCTGAAAACTACTATCAGATTCGTGAGACGGATAAATGCTCCCCTAGAAAATTTAGAACCATGGCCTACACATACAGAGTGAAATTAAAAGATTTCAAGGCAGGCGTACTGCTAGAAAAAGCAGAGGGGTTCATCACCGATTTGTGGGATTTTTTGTTAATCACACTAAAACGGCAATGTAGAGCCAACGAAGACGATCGCTTGACACTTTCCATTTATCACAACAGTCTGAAGTCCCCCGTTTGGATCAAGTTTAGCCGGCCATCAGAACTGACACCTTCCAAAGTCATCAGCAAGATTCAACACCTACAGCAGTCCAACGACAAATTTCACTTCACGGATGGAAAAGCGACACTATGACACGGCCCTCGTTTCTCTTCCCAAAGGGACCGGACAATGCAGAAAAATGTTTTGGTAGACAACCTTCGTAGCATCAAGCGTAGCCTCGTCCAAATGAACAATCCTCAAGACAAAATGTTTTTAGCGCGTACCATCGTCCTAGGACGAACGTATGCAAACAAGAACAACACAATAGAATGGAAAAGAACCCGGAAAACTAACTATTCAACTACTGGACCGAGCCAAACAACAAAAAGAAGCAGAACTTTTGTTACAACAAGCTGTTCTATCCAAAGACACATCCTGCAGCATTCCAGAAATGCAAAAATTGCAAGACGTCTTGGCTCCACGCTACACCTTGAAAGTACGCCCTCAAGAAATGTGTGGGCCTCTGTTGTTTCGAGACAAAAATTTCAAAGACGGAAATACATTCATGCCTATCATTACGATGGACATTTCGATGCCATTACCAGTATCACCAGATTCCTGGGATGCGGTTATTATTGTGAGAAATGTGATTATGGGCATAACAATGGTGAGCAACACAAGAATTGTGGATCGAAATGCCAGGGATGTTTGACCTCTAAACCCTGTCTTGACGAAGGACAAAAACGACTGCATTGCTCTGCTTGTCAGCGCACTTTTGTCAGCCCTGCCTGTTACCAACAACATCTGAAGACGCAAGGTTCACAACAGAAAAGTGCTTGTCAACTCCTGAAATGTTGTTCTGCTTGTGGACAAGTCATACGTACCAATAGTGCAAAGGCACACCTATGTTCAGGAAAGAAACGATGTCACATTTGTTACCAAATCGAGGACTTGGAACACGAATGCTACATTCAAACATACCAACCCCAATAGGAGGAAGAAGATGACCAGAAAATAAAAAAAACAATTTCATCCTTTTTGTTTTCGAATGCATGCAGGAGACCAGTATTCACATTCCTAATTTCTGCGTGGCTCACCGAGCATGTGAGAAGTCCATCCAAGAACCTATCTTTTTCTATTGCTCCCAATGTAACATGATTCCTGGAGGACATGAAAAAAATCTTTCGGGGACCAAACACGCCGGCCGATTTCGCCCAATGGATCTTAGATTCTATCGATGAGATGTGAAGCCAAGAGGACATCGAACGTTACGGAGATTGCCATCGCTATGCCACGGTGATGGCTCACAATTTCTCGGGATAAGACGGACAGTTTCTTCTCAATTGCTATATGGAACAAAGTACCGAACGTAATAAGGTCACCATGAACAGAGCCAAATTCATTTGCATGCAAGTGGAACAAGTGTAGTTTAAGCATTCGATGAGTTACTTGGCCATGCCGTTGAACCGAATGCCTAGAACGTTTGGAATGACAGAAATGGCCAAAGGTTATTTGCCGCACTTTTTCAATACCGAAGCCAATCAACATGCCGTTCTACCCCATTTCCCCGATGCTCACTGCTACGACCCCTACAACATGGACACCGAACAACGAGAAGCTTTCAACCCTTGGTGCCATTCTTACGCCTCGGACCCCTTCGAATTTCAGGAAGAAATGTTAAAGTATAGTCGATCTGACGTAGACATTTTACGGCAAAGCTTTGGAAAATTTCGAAAGTTGTTCATGTAGCACGGAGGGATCGATCCTTTGAATAAAGCCTGTACCATTGCCAGAGCGTGTTCCTTTGTGTACCGCAAATGATTCATGCACGAGAAGGGACCCTGGCTGTCATAGGCCCTCAAACGACCAGTTTTGTCAAACGTCAATATTCGGTCAAAGCCCTACGCCAACTACATTACTTGTGTGACAAGGAAGACAAATGGATCCAACACGCCTGAACCGGAGGAGTTGAAAAGACCATCGGAACGTATTCGGTGGATGGCAGGAACTTAGAAAACCCCATGATCGTGTACGAGTTTAACGGTTGCTTATTTCATGGATATCCGATCTGTTACCTTCAACTGTACACCCAAAATCAGTTTTTACAACATAGGATGGAAGACTTGTACGAGGCTACTTGTCAGCGACGCTTAAAGTTAGAACAGCAAGGATATCAAGTGGTGTAAATGTGGAAACACGAGTATAATATCACCATTTGAAAACCGATCCAGAATTTAAACGTATCGTGGAAAGTTACAAGTTGGTGCACCGTCTGAACCCACAGGATAGTTTGTACGGAGGACGGACGAATGCCACATGTTTGCTGTACCACGCCGACGAGGAGAAAGGAGACGAAATCAGATACTTGGACGCGTGTTCGCTGATTCCTTACGTGTGCAAATATTGTCACTTTCACGCAGGACACCCACAATTGCTAACGGAACACATCGACCTGGACTACATTCGACAATACGAAGGATTGATTAGATGTAATGTCTTGCCTCCTACGGACTTGTATCATCCCGTTTTACCTCACCATTGCCAAGGAAAACTGATGTTTCCCTTGTGCATTACTTGTGCCGAAACGTGAAACAAGACCAACCTTGTCAGCATACCCAGAAACAACGCGTCTTGACAGGAACGTGGGTCAGTGTGGAATTGTTCAAAGCTCAGGACCTTGGATACCAATTGTTAGAAGTGTACGAAATTTACCACTTTCTTAAGACAGAACAGTACCACAAGGGTGACGAGACTCAGAAAGGTATTTTCGCAGACTATGTGTATCCCTTTTTGAAATTGAAACAAGAAGCCAGCGGCTATCCTTCCTGGTGTCAAACTCCCGAAGACCAAAAGAAATTCAAAGAGAAATACTTGGAGCTGGAAGGCATCACTTTAGACTACATCGAGAAAAACAAAGGAAGGCAATCGTTTGCCAAAGTGATGTTGAATTGCTTGTGGGGCAAAATGGCACAACGACCGTGTTTACCCAAGACAGAATATTTGTCCGATTCTTCCCGCTACTTCCAGATGATTCATGACAAAACCAAATACATCAAACACGTGGACATCCTTCTTGCGGATTTGATCCTGGTCAATTACGAAGAAGAACTGGACTTTATACAAGCCGACAAATTTGGAAATGTCATCATTGCAGCCTACGTGACAGCCCATGCTCGCTTAACATTGTACGAAGCTTTAGAACTGTTAGGAGATCGTGTGCTGTATTTTGACACGGACAGTTGCATCTACATCGATTGCCTGGGTCACCATCACCCTGACATCGAAGGAGACCGTTTAGGAACCTAGACGGACAAGCACCCCAATGATAAGATTCTAAATTCTGCTAGTGGCGGTCCTAAAGATTACGGCTACGAATACCGGGAACCCCAAGGAGAAGTGCACACCGAGTGTAAAGTAAATGGATTGGCTCTCAATTATCGCACCATTCAAGTGGTGAACTTTGGCATGTTGAAAGAAGCTTTGCAATCTGGTGAGGATCAACATTTTAAAGTGACCACCTGCGTACCGCACAAGATTTTATGTTTACCTGCACACCAAATCATCAGTCGATCTTTAGAAAAACTATATCAAATCGTGTACCAGAAGCGAGTGCAGCTTTCCAACCACTTCACTTTACCGTACGGACACACTGGTATAAAAAATGGTTCCAAGACGATAGGCACCAACAAAAAGGATGACTTCGATCGAGGGACCCACTGAGAACTCCAAGTTCCAACAATACAATTTTCGTGTCTTCTTCCCTGACTGTTGTGGTTGTGCCAGTCGATTGGAAAAGTTTAAAAAATGGCCCACGGATAGGGAAGGATTACCTACTTCGAATGTTTTGGCTAGAACAGGATTTGTCTGCTTGGTACCTGAGACTGGATTGGGATACGAAGTACGGTGTTTCAGTTGTGGTCTGAGGTTGGGTATGGATTAATGTATCTATAAAGATTCAGCTATTCTAGAACATACTCGATGATCTCCGCACTGTCCTTACCTTTCTATGGCCTTTCCACCCATCACACTACGGTACATTTATGACGGTACCTTAGAGAAGGTAGTACCGTTGTCCAGGATGTAAAAAAGGAAGACTACCAAAACTAGGCATAAAAAAGGAAAGATTTACAAGCTCGAGACTTCATTACGACTAGTATAAAAAGGAAAAACGTCCAAGACAGATAGTTTATTGTGACTACCATTGCCAAGCGAGAAATATGAATCCTTTTAAAGAGACACCATTCAAGGTCGGTGATTCTCAAGTGGAGAGCGGTGCTATGCGTTTCGATTACAGGGATGCCTTACACTGTGACCTCAGCGATGCAACAGGACATCATAGGAAGTTTGCTATGACTACTACTACTACTACTTCTACTACCACTACTACTACTACCATGGAAAGTATCCAACCTCACGGATGCGAAAGCGATGCCACTCATTATCGTGGACTCTTTACTGGTTTTCATGGTCAATGTCATCCTCAACTTGAAACCATGCGGCTACCACCCTATGGATGTCATCCATGCCTGAGAAAACTACTGCGGGTTTCACCGTACCCTCATCGAAATGATCATGTGAAAGAAGAATATTCTTTCCCTGTGCGTTTGTCTGAATACTGCAACTTTGAAAGTCATTTCCAAACCTTCCAAGAAAAGTGGGCTAAATATCTGGGAGGACCTACCCCCGAAGAATTAGCCGGAGCCGGATTTATCTACTTGGGCGAAGGTGATAAAGTCAAGTGCTCATCCACTACACAAGTGGCAGCAGAAAGATTCCGCTCACCTGGAACATGCTCGATGGTCTTCGCACTGTCACTACCTACCTTTAGTGGGATCCCAGTAATCTCTTGATGGATAATTTACAAGAGAACATTCGTGGTTTGCCTGTAGGGTTGAGAGAACACATCTACCGAGAGTTTGTCAAAATACAAGTCAAACGCAAAGAACAACTGCATCCGTTACGTCACTAATGTTTAAACCACTGGTACCTGAATGCTATAAGAGGACTGATTTATTTGAAAGCGATCCAATGGTCAGACATTGATCAACTGACCAAGGACCAAAAGACTTTTCGTTGCCACTCATCTTACTTCTTATAGGCTATCCATACTTCACCGAATTCCAGAGGAAGAGTTAGAGGATTACCAAACTCTTTTACACGAACAAATCTTGGCTCAAAAGGAAACTTCTTTGCGACGTGTGGCATGTGAGTTAGTGACTAAACAAGAGTACGATCAGTTCTGTGCAAGAAAGTACATTTATTACCTTCAACAAAAGACGGTATAAAACTTGCTACCATGCCACGGCCGTTATCATTAGTGATAAAACAATTGCCGTGCAAGGAAATCAATGACAGTATTCAGACTGTGGCGGATTACCAACACTTTTTACGAGAACTGTATCCAATGAATTTGGGTCATCGTGTGGTGTGTCTTAGTGACTTCCTTTCTGGGATTTCGTTTACCAGCCGATTCCTTGTGGACTCTTTACGATCTGTACCTCACAGTACCACCAAAACATGATGGTGTTTCTTTTAAATGTGCACGAGAAACTAACTCTGTTAAAAGTGTTGTGCTTTCATATCCAAACTTCTCTACCTCTGTTTGAAGGAAAGTTTCTTTATGAAATTTTAGCCAGTGAAGATACTTACGAAGATGTGTGTATAGCTTGTTGGTGACACGCTTACTGGAAAGATGTACGTGACTGGAAAAGTCTTGGTTTCGAGGCTTGGACGAAAGAAGTGACTTACATTGCCCAAGATCTGTGTTATGCATTCAAAGGAAAAAGTGAACGTAGCGTCCAGTGTATAAGGTAACCTTTAAACCTGTGTTGCCACAATTCCAGAAGAACCAGACACCGAGGAAAACCACCCCAATCAGGACAGGACTGTCATTGACATGGACATCCCCGAAAGGCCATTCCGGCAGGACCCCTGTGTGACTGTGCCAAATGTAGAGACTCTAAGAACATTACCCAGTTTCCCCAGGACACCACACCTTCGTCACCAAAATTGTTGTACAGTGACTTGTTTATATTCCGCTTTGATCGTTTTGATGTGTATTTTATCAATGTACTTAACCATTTGGCATTTATGTATTTTTGTCTCTCGTGTTCAATTTTAAAATTGTTTTGAAATAAACGTGTCCTGATAAAAGTATAAAAAGTCTTGTCTTGTCTGTCTTGGTTTCAAAAGTGACATACCTGCACTATGGCTACCTCTACTGTCACTGCTCTCTCTTTCTTCACTTTCAAAATCATCGACGAAAACTTAGATCGTGCCCATTGGGAAGCCTTGTATCTTCGTCATCCTTTTAACATGTTAATTGCTGACCGAGCGGTTCAGACAAAACCAAATTTGTCAAAGGATTGATCGAACATAAAAATCATTTGCTCGATCATCCACCTCAATGTATCTTGTGGTGTTACAAAGAGTGGCAATCGGCGTACAGCCTCATACGAGAAAGTCAAGGCGATTCCATCGTGATTGTGGAAATCATTCCTGGAGAAGACGACGGGATCGTGTCTGACCCCAGTCAAACTCATCTGGTCATCTTCGACGACATGTTACAAGAAGACAAAGAAGAAAATTAAACTGTGATTTATGCGCAAAGGGCATCACCGTAATGCCAGTGTCATTTACATCACCCAAAATTTGTTTCAACAAAGTAAAGCCCATCGCACCATCAGTCTCAATGCTCATTACGTGGTCTTGTTTAAAAGCCCTAGTGAAAGTATTAGCTAAACAGTTAAGAACTTCTTGGCTGACTCATATGTACGACGATGCCACTTAAACCCCAAATGCCTATTTACTCGTGGATTTAAAGCCCACGACCCCAGATTATTTGCGATTTCGTACCATTTTTTTCACCACTGGTGCTAAGACTGAGGGCCTGTCGTGTACACGTCCCCGTAGACTTAAAAAAAATCTATAAAAACCTCGGACACTTTTAGTCTGTCTCACACATCGTCAACATGACATCCCTTCAGTCTCATCTTGCCGTCAAATTGATTCGTGCTTTGTACGGCATCAGTTGCGAAGAAAATCCACAAATACGTTCTCGTGTCTTAGAAGCCAGTCACAGAGAAGTCTTACGATGGTTTATGGTGACAGCACGTCAATTACTTCAAGGCATCATTCACATCCCTCATCAAACCAAACGCTTTTTTAAGAGAAGCAAAGTAGCCTTAACGCAGCTGGAAGATCTCCGTGACGACACTCAAGCCAGAAAACATATCATTTTGAAACCTGGAGGTAGCGGTTTTCTAGGAGGTGTCATCATTCTTCCCACTTAAAATGGGATCCCAATGTCCTCAGGGTCATCCTCTAGAAAAGAGCCACACCCCGACCCAAACGTATCCAGAAGAAAAAGAGCAGTAGTGTCAAGACCAGGTCACAGCCCCAGAAAAAGAAAGAAAAGTCCCAAGAAAAGACCCCAGAAAACAGCTTCTTCCCGCAAGAGAGGTACTACAATCCGGATGTAACTTTATATTCCCAAAACACAACCTGCAGCGACGGTGACCGCATCTCCAGTAGCCTCAGGTTCTTCCACTTCCTCGTTGCTAGTGATGCCAGCCAAACCCAATTTGACACCCGTTCATCCCCATTTGATGAAAAAATGGAAACCCATGTCTCTAGGAATTTCTCCTCCAGCGGTGACACCCTCCTCCTCTTTAGCCGCAGTGGCAGCTGCTAACAAAGTACCTGCCTCCAAAATCAAAGTCCAAGAGAGATCGGGCATGTTACATAGTTTACTGGATTTATCCAAGCAAGAACTGTCCCGATTTAGTCCGTTGCGAACCCTTCCACGACGCGTGATGCCTGTCATCAAGTTGATACGATGTAGAGACATTCAGTGGCGACGCATTCCACTATAAAATAGACCTAGGGTAAACGATGGGTTTCAGTATTTTTGTGCTCCTGAACACCAAAAGATGTACTCTACCAGAAGTGCACACCACCACCATCGTCGTTCTCCTGTCCAAACAGGAAAAGGAAAAAAAAAAGGACTGTCTCGTCATTTGACCCTGCTTCCAAATAAACGCTTAGCCAAGCATTGATGTCTACCTCAGAAAAGACCCAATCGTCCAAAGAAAAAGAGAAGCAACCAAAGGGGAGGATTTTTTTGGCGCTGGAATGGTAGAACCTATGCTCAAACAGTCTGTTCTATCAAGCATTATCCAAAATACATCCCCAATAATTAAAATAAAAGGACGCATGTCAAGTAAGGAGGATTTTTTGGCGCTGGAATGGTAGAACCTATGCTCAAACAGTCTGGTCTATCAAGCATTCTCCAAACTACATCCCCAAAAATTAAGATAAAAGGACGCATGTCAAGTGACTTTAGTATGCTTTTTGCTACTGAACCAAAAAGATGTCCACTAAAAGACGTGCACACCACCACTATCGTCGTTCTCCTGTCCAAAAAGGAAAATGAAAAAGAAAAGGACAGTACCGTCGTTTGACGTGGCATCCGAGAAAATGCTTAGCCAAGCATCGACGTCTACCCCAAAGAAAGACCCCATCGTTCAAAGAAAAAGAAGAGTAACCAAAGGGGAGGAATGTCTGACGATAAAGAAAAAATGTCACATTTTTGTGGAAGCGATAGTCGAAAAGGCCGTCAAAAAACTGGTTACACAACCTTCGACCTATTCCAAACAAATGAGATAAAAGGGCGTGTGCCAAGTCATCGATGTCACTGTATTTTTTGTGTGTGCCCGGAACAAACAAAGATGTCACCACTATCCCCCGCAGAAGCCATCCCTCTTCTACCCCCAAAGGAAAGAAAAGGAAAGGACTGCCTCCTCGTTAAGCCAAACATTGGGACGTGTTGTCCGTCCTGTCCAAAGCCCCTCCACCCATGCAAAAACAACTCATTCAAACAGCCTCCAAAGACTTCTTCGATACCGTGTGCGAATGTTGTCTGAATGTCTTGAAAGCATCGATACCTTTCAACATCACAAGTATTGCTTAGCCAAGCATCGACACGTTTTTCGCCAAATGCTCCAAAAGAAAGTACAAATCCGTCAAAATAAAAAGATGTTGATACAACGCGGAGGATTTGTGCATCTGTTGTTAGCACCCGTACTAACAGCCACATTAGCACCACTGATTACAGGACTTGTGGGAGCTACTGCTTCACAAATGGCTCAAAGATAAAAAGGATCAAGAAGATAAAAGGGACCTCTGGAGTCAAAAGATCTCAGACGTGACCTTTGGAATCTGATGGAAGGACGAAAACTGACTTTAGTGCCTTACAAACGATGGATGGAATTCCGTCGTTGGCAAGAACAACGGACCCCGCGTTTACCTCCCAATCCTCATTTGACCAAGATGTCCTAGGTACAACACGAACTGCAATCGTTGATGGATCTCAGCGATTTGTCAGAAACAGAAAAATCACAACGGTACGGTCAAGTGTTGCAACGACTTCAACTCTTTCACCAGAAAGCTTTAGATGAAACAGTTCAACCGACTCTGAAAGATTTTAAGACCCTAATGAAAAGTCCACCACCACCACAACCACCACCACCCTAGTGATCAAGACAAAAAAAGGAGAAGAAGAGTTTCAAACTGCACCAGAAAAAGTACGCAAGTTAACACCACCAGCATCCAAAATTGGTTGGATTAAAACGATGATGACAACCCCTTCTTCCTCAGTAGAGAAAAGGAAGGTGAAGACAGAAGTTAAAAAAGAACTGATTACCCCTGTTCAGACATCTTCCTGGACAACTATTGCTCGTCGGACACGCAAAGCATTACAATCCAAGAAAATACCACACGAAAAAAAGAGTAGCATCCGTGAAGAGTGGGTGACTTGTTAAAAAAGTCCTAATGGAGAAATTTTGAGGCAGCATTTACTACGATCCATCCCATCCTGCTGGTTACGGAGGAGTTCAGAAATTGTATCGTGCTGCCAAAACCCGACTGAAAAGTGTCCGTTTACCTCAAGTGCAACGATGGTTAAAAGAACAAGCCACGTACACCTTACACAAACCCTTTCGACGACAATTTTCCAGAAATCACATCCGAGTGGAGGGTATCGATCATCAATGGCAAGCCGATTTAGCCGCTGTCTCTTATTTAGCCACCTAGAATCGAGGCTACAAATATTTGTTTTGTGTCATCGACGTCTTTTCTAATTTTGACTGGGTCGTGCCATTGACTTCCAAATCGAGCACTGTGTTAGTGCGAGGCCATAAAACTGGTGGTCGTCACTCTCTTCGATGGCAAACCGACAAAGGCACCGAATTTCTGAACCAAGCTTTCGACAAAGAATTAAAGAAACTAGACATCCATATTTCCACCACCGAGAATCCCGAAACCAAAGCCAGCATCGTGGAACGTTTTCAACGCACCTTGAAAGAACGCATGTGGAAAGATTTTACGCATCAACACACTCTCAGAACATCGACGTCTTACCGCACCTGGTCCAAGCGTTCAACCAATCTTACCATCGGAGCATCGAATGTGCCCCTCAAGAAGTGACTCCCAACAACGAAGTGACCGTCATTGAGCGCCTGTTTGGCATGTCCCCGACTGTGACTGCCCCCAAGAAAGATGGAGTGTTGACGACGGGAGACTGGGTGCGCATTGGCAAAACCAAACTCACTTTCGACAAAGGTTATTTACCCAACTGGACCACCGAATTGTTTCGTGTCACTGGACAAGTGCGTGGCCGTCATCCTGCCGTCTATAAATTGGAAGACATGAACGGGAAGTGTTAAAAGGAACTTTTTACTTGCCCGAGTTACAACGCGTGACCAAAAAAGAAGACGAAGTGTACGACATCAAAAGCATTCTCGAACAAAGAACCCGTAAAGTGGGAAAACGACATGTCAAAGAAGTCAAAGTACGTTGGACAGGATATCCTTCCAATTTTGATTCTTGGATCGACGCTTCGCAAGTCATCGACTATAGAAAGAAGTGACCATCATGCCCTTCAACACAGTCTCAACCACCATAGTGACCACTCCTTCACAGAGTTCTTTTGTGCAAGATCTACAAAAGCAGACCTTGTGGGTGTGGTGTGGAGAACGTGTGTCTCAAACGCGAATCGTCTTTTTCTGCCAAATCTTTGTGGTGTATTGTGTCATCGGTGCTGACATTGCCAGCAAGGAGGCAAACAAGTGTGGACCATTGTACTGAGCTGATGCATCGGATATCTTCTCCCCAATCCTTCCCTGAAATACTCTAACGGTAACAACGGGGCCTTGCGAAAAACATCAGTTACCCTCCTAACAACCACCACCAAAACAACGACAATCCTTTTTTAAACACTCCTCTGACCTCTAGTGACTCCTCGGACAGCACAACCACTTTTACTTAATGTTACCCAGTGACAGTTTCATGGATGTGTCTCCCCACAATACTTTATGATGTTTCACGGCCAAATTACCTCAGGCCATCCAATTGGAACACGAAGCCCATTGGGAAGTGGCTTTGGTCAAAATCATTCATCACAAATCAAAAACATCAATGAAAATCAAAACACTTTCCACATCGAAATCCTGAACGAACAAGTACAACAAGCCATGAATGACATATGGTTTTCAGTTATCAAAAAATCCAGCAATCAGTCCATTATTCACCATCTATACTGTGAATATTCCGGCAGGCTATTATTTTAACGGTCAACATTTGGTGGACACGATTGCTTCCAGGTTCAAGGAAGTGTTTGGCAAAGTCCTAGACAAAACCAAACTTTATCCATCAGTTTTAATCGTAATTTGTTTGAAATTTTGGGCGGAGACACAAGCATGGTACTGAATTTCAATCCGAAGATCAACAGCAATACCTATTTGTACAAGTATTTTCGATCCCCTGTAGAACTGAACGAAGGATTGAATTTGATTTTTGTATACTCCGATGTGGTGGAGTACAATGTGGTGGCACTACGTATCACGTTCACCGTGAGTTTGCACATCCTCATTATTTACCCGTCAGTAAGTCGTGTTTTGACACTGTCAACATTGATATAAAAGGAGATCTGGGACAAAATATTCCATTCTCCAAAGGTAAAGTCACAGTGAAACTCCATTTTCGAAAACGATTCTCGAACGACTTGTAAGTCATGTATCCAGTGTACCAAGGAGTCGCTCGACAGCGAGGACATGGTTTAGTAGATATGCTGAAATCTGCCTTTCCTTCGGTGCTCCCGTTTGAAACCGATGGTGACACGAGGATTGCGCTCCTTGAAACATGCCGCTTTGACGCAATGCAAAGAATTTCTCCAAAATGTCATCATCGACAAACAAAACCCCAAAGAAGCACTCTTGAGAGCAGATAAAAATGTCTTGCTTCAAACTGGAAAAGACATTTTTGGCCGACGAGAAACTGTAAATGCACTGAATGCTGCCGAGTCAGGCATTCCTGCTTTCCTCACGCCACAGTAAGGACAAGGCAGAAAGAGATGACGAAGACACCCCTCCATAGGAGTTCACACCCACAGAGCTAGAAAGACCAAAAAGGAAGAACCGTCCGAGAAGTAGACGTGTTTGATTATTAAATCAAAGAGAGAAAAAATGCACCGAGACTCTTGCGAATCTTCCAAGTTTGAACTGGATCTGTTTGCCAAGAACACCCATTTGGTTACCTGCGTGGGATGGAAACCTGACACGGCAAACAAGTTTGACACCACCGACGTGCTGAAAAAAGATGAAAAGATCATCACAGACCAGAATGCGGAATTCATCGAACGTCAAGAGAAAATCCTACTGGGACGATCGTTAGAACTAATGAATTGCTTGCATTTGGACGTGTGGTTACAAGAGAAGTATTTACTGAACGGAGTGGATATCCGCCTGAGACTGAATCTAAGTAGTGTCTCTTTCCATTTGATAGATGGTGATCTTAGTACCGATTACAAAACCATCATCCAAGAACCCCGACTTCACGTACGACGCGTGGAAGTGTTACCTAAGGTGGGAAACGACATCAGTCACACTTTGCGCAGAAGGACCGCGAAGTATCCGATACAACGAGTGGAAGTGAAAACCTTTACCATAGCCGCTGAACTCCGATCCATGATCGAAGATCATCTGTTCCAAGGACAGTTACCCAACGTTTAATCATTAGCATCGTAAACAATGAAGCCTTCAGCGGATCCCTCGAAAAATATCCTCTCAACGTTCAGTACTTTAACGTGTCCAAAATTGAAGTCAGTCGAGATGGCAAGACCTTGTGTACCAGGCCCTTCGAACCTAACTTTGCCCAGAAGAATTACTTGAGGTCGTACTTGTCCTTGTACGAGGCCACGGGACAGTTAGGGGCCAACACCAGTCACGACATTTCGTTATGCAGGAGGTTGCGCATTGTGGGCTTTTGATTTCATTCCAAGACCAAGGCAGCGGCAAGGGATATTTCCATCCTATAGAATCCGACCAGCTTCGTGTGGAACTTCAGTTTGCAAAACCAATAGACCAGACTGTGAACGCCATGTTGTATGTAGAATTCGACAATACGATAGAAGTTAACAGTTTGAGAGAAATCATTCTAGACTTTTAGAAGCTATGGAAGACTTTTATACCTCTTTCAATGGTGGACCCTCTTTGGAAATGGCATGGGAGGATATTTTGGAAGCAGAACCACTCACCAAAAATAACAAAGACGAAGAGGACATGGTGATATCCAGATGACTAAAACAAGAACAACATTTAGTCTCCTGTTTTGCTAAACATCTCGCAGAAACAATTAAAGGGTTGACCAAGAAAGATTTCTGTGGATGTCAAAACGATCATCCCAGTCAAATTCAACATGATAAATGTCCGATGATGAGTCAAGAAGAAAAATTGGATGAGTATTTGGAAGACGCTTGGGGTCTTATCTCGGAAGAAGCAGTGTTGCATCAGTGGTATAAAAACTTGCGTGATCATTCCTCCCCTCCACTGACTGCTCTAGAGATCCATCGCATGGAATCTCTCTTGGCACAGAGTACGGAGACGAAGCGAAGAGACGATTACTTGACAAAGATTTTCAAGCTAAAAGACAGGATTGAATTGATGACTTATTATTACCTGTGAAAGAATGAAAAATGGATACCTGAGAACTTCATTACCTTTTGAAAAACAGTTTGTACACCGCTTCTTGGAATCCTGTCGTGTGCGCTAAAGATGAACTTCCTCATTGCAAACCTAAAGACCATCAAGGATATGTCATCAACACGGACGACAGTCATCTCTCTGGAAACCACTGGGTAGCCGTCTACTTTCCTCGCGATGCCTGTGTGGAGTATTTTGATTCGTATGGATTACCACCTTTGGAAGATGACACCATCGACTTTATATGAAGAAATGCCCAGACGACACGATTCAATAATGTGAAATTACAAGGCATAGATTCCATGGTGTGTGGACAATAGTGTGTGTGTATTTTCTTCATCAACGCAGTCTTGGATATCCCTTTGAACATTTAGTGACTTATTTTGATCGTGACTCTTCTAGAAACGATGAAAAGTAGATCGATGGTTTTGTGACCATTATGGATATCTCTTGTCGTTAGCTAGGAAACGTAGTGTACATGAATGGCCAAATGACTTCCGTCAGTGGAAGTCTAACTTGACTTCACAACGTTGTCAACCTTGTCAAAAAATTTTTATTTGATATTACATGAATTGTTATATTATGTGTTGGTTTATTGTTGATTGAATAAAAATGTTATCTTTTGAAAAAAGTTTTGGTGGTTTGTTTTAAAAATTTTTTATCATTATACATGCTCTTTCACTTCTCTCTCTATCCCTCACCATGAGATAAGCTATAGCGTTCCTACCCAAAATAATCGTAGGGATGTTTTCTATCGCGTCCGCGCTTGAGCCATATAAATCGGGGCCGTCTCCAGTCTGGCCAACACAGTACTGAATATGCTTGAGTGCGTGTTGGGTCTATTCCCTCTCAAGCAACTGCCCCTAGCTGGTGAAATGGCTGCAACATTACTCAGTCGTCACCAGCTAGAATAAAGAAACATCTTGGGCATATTTAAAAGCCCTCTTTGAGGGCATTAAAGCCTGGGGGATGTGGCACGCTTTCCTTCCCCCAGGATAATTTAGAAGTCCGCCATGCGGACATTAAATGGTCGCGCATGTCCGAAAGGACGAATGCGACCTTAATCCAAAGTTAGTCAGTCTGGCCAAGTCTCGACGAGCAAACGAAGAAGCACCACATAAGTAACAAATCGGAGAGTAAACGCCCCAGGAGGAAACAGAAGACCATCAGATAACAGGAGAGTAGCAAAACCCCGGTGTCCGCAGACAATGGGTAGTACAATTACAATTTCTCCAGTTATAATTTCTGCTTCCACATTGTCAATACAAGCTACGCAGCCCAGCATGATTATGGGGGACAAATTATCTTCGTCTAATGTAATTCGAAGAAGTGTTGGAGCTACTTTAACTACATTAAGAAGGGATCATACTGAGGCCCTTGCAAAAGAAAACCAAAAAGAGTCAACAACAACATTTCCTAAAACAATTTACACAGACATCAGCACCAGTGGAGGAGCCGAAAACTACCACCAAGCAAACAACCATAATCACAACAACAACAAGAGAAATAGCGGGAAACAAAAAGAAAATTTAATAACAACATCAACTGCAGTAATTACATCTAAACAACCTGAATTACAAGAAGAGTGGACCGAGAAGTACAGACTTCAGAAACAGCAGAAAGAACAGCATCAGCAGCAACAACAGCAGGAGCCAGACAGAGGTTTCGTGGACTGCCGTGTGGACACGAAAGAGTTCTCCTTCTCCTTCCAAAGAAGCAGACCCTATCCTGTCGGATAGCCTGCAGCCAGACGTGGACGCAATCATAGATGATAAGAGATTGCCATAACCCCTCAACAAAACAGCCCTTTTTAGGGCTACTCCAAACAGTCTAGAAATGATATACTGTATTATTCATTTGCCAAAAGTTTGTCTGTCCTTGTGTTTGTCTGTAGATAAAAAAAATAGAATGGTGCCTATAAACACTTCGTTTCTCTGGCTTGTAAGATAGTGTGTGCTTTTTATATTTATGAGTGATAATAAAAGTGTTTGTAGGGATAAAAAAAATGAACGTGAGTGCTTGGTTTAGGTCCGCGCGTTCGATGTCTTTTGGTTATGATATGGGTATTGTTAGTTTTTGTGTAAGGAGCTGTTTTCCTTCACGTCCGTGCTTCAGGGGTATAAAGCGGAGCGTTCGTCAATCTGACCACCCCAGCGTTCACTCGTTAACATTCAGGATGTAAGGAGGTGTTTTCCTTCACGTCCGTGCTTCAGGGGTATAAAGCGGAGCGTTCGTCAATCTGACCACCCCAGCGTTCACTCGTTAACATTCAGGATCAGTAGAATCACAAAAACTGTTGGAGCTCCAGATGCATCAGGAAGACCATTCACCCACTGGACGCCGAGGGAGCAACATCGAGAGCAGCAGTCTTGCCGGACGCATGGACCACGTGTAGTGAGCAGTGCTGTACCAGCACTTCCGAGCGGGGGGGAGAGAGAGAGAGAGAGAGAGAGAGAGAGAGAGAGAGAGAGAGAGAGAGAGAGAGAGAGAGAGAGAGAGAGAGAAAACGTGCTGCATATGTACTATGACTAAACAAAGAAGAAAGAAGCGTGGTGCCAATTGTATGCAGCATACCGCGGAGGCTCAGCTACCCACCCGCCGGATAGAAGACTCAGCTACCCACCAACACTGCAAGAAGCTGCGAAATAGCACAGTATTAACGCTGATGCCGGAAAATCACAAGACTGGACCAAGAGTACAGTGGAATCCAACCCGGAATACTTCGACGTCCCAGGACTCGGTTGGAAAGAGCCGAGCAACTTTTCAATATTGCCTGGGTGAACGATATAGGTTTTCAATTTGGCTTGAAAGCCTTTTTGATAATATCTCTATTTGATCAAACAGAAAAGGAAGAAAAGGAGGAGAAAGAGGAAAATGAAGAGATGGAATGCCAAGATGATAAAAGAGGAGGAGAATGAAAAAAGAAAAAAGAGAAGAAGGACGAAGACGAGGATGAAAAGGAGAAGAAAAAGAAGAAGAATATAGTGGAGAAGATAAGATGTTATGGAGGAGAAGAAGAGACGAGACAAAATAGAAGAAAGTTAAAAGGCCCTTTTCAGGGCCACTCCATTGCCTCGAAAAGATATCTATTCTCTCTTGCCTAAAAAATGTTTTAGTCGATTTTTTGGTGTGATACATTTATGTTCATAAATCTATGTTTGTGTCATATGTCTATATCTATGTCTCTATTTGTCCGTAGAGTAGTACTTATTCAGGTCAGCCGCTTGCCACACTGTTCCGACCGATTGAGGTCAGCCCCTTGCAACATTGTTGCCAGTGACCAGTACCGTGACGTCGCCCCTGTTCAGTTCATCTTGTCACTCTATAGTTCCACCCATGTTAAAATTTCCCATGTTAAATTCCCCTTCTTGCCATAGAAATTCACTATTTTAACATAGAAGTCCCATTGTCGCTATATCGTCCCCAATCACTATGGCTGATACAGCTGCCATCTTGAAAATCTTGTTACAGCTACGCCTCTTGAAGAGATGGGTGTATCAGCATTGGCATTTCACTGAATGATATCTACTGATGTTTAGTTGCTCCCAAATGAAACTGGTACTGGTCTGACCTCTAAGGTCTTGAAGATATTGTTATTGTTACTCTGCTACGGCTCAGTATCATTATTGGGTTTCTGACCTCAAATATGATTGTCATTGTGGCCATTTTTAAAGTCTTGTTATTGCTACTCCTCCAAGACAAATTGTCACATCAACATAGGGTTTTCATAAAAACATATCGTACCATGTCAAGTACACCACTCCCTCGATAACTCGCGCTCTGATAACTCGCGAACCCGCTTATAACACGGAGTCAGTCGTGGATCCCATTTTTTAAAACTAGATTTATATGTAAAAATTTTAAGCAATGACATGATTATGTAGGAACTATTCCATGCACCAACAGTTCCCTCTAATGCGGAAACGAACGAAATTAATAACAATAGACCTTCTCTGGTAAGACTGGCATAACTTAAAAAGGTCACAAAAAGAAATGAGAGAGAGAGAGAGAGAGAGAGAGAGAGAGAGAGAGAGAGAGAGAGAGAGCAAACCTATTAATACTTGTATCCATGATATCCATTTCTAAAATCACAGAAATTAATATACCTTGACTTTTCCCACTTTAAACATCAGGACAACGCTAAAATCGGGTGGGAAAGGTTAGACGGCTACATACAATACAGCCATTTCCTTTGTACGCGTTTCAAACTATAATCCTCATGAACGTTTACCTTATTCATAAATAAACGAACAACCGTATTTTGTTAAGGGATCAGCTATTAGTCTGGTTCCCTGCTGCGTATGACCCAGGGAGCATAGGAAGCAGTGATCCAGACTAGCCGGCCATTTCATTTTCCCAGAGGAGGGTGACTCAGATTTTATTTCGAATCAGGACATTTTTTTTTCTACCTTAAAATAATTTATTTTTTTAAGTATTATGAAATATTACTTCATTGTCTAAAAGAGAAAACAAGAATTTGTTTTGAAACTAATTTTAGGCAGGAAATATAAAAAAGAATTTCCCCCAACCTCCATTAAATGTTTGTTCACTATCTAAAAAGATTATGTTACGGATCCACCTTGTTCTTATACATTATGTCATTTACTCACAATACCTTGCTTGCATCCGCACAGCGCTTTCCGACCAACTTAACAACATTGGAGTTTACACAATATTTAGGCAAAACCCTATTGTTCTGCTCATATCATTGTGTAGAAAGAACACATAAGGATAAAATAAAAACCAGATTTAATGGATGTTATGGCCATTTATTATGCTTTGGTTGATTTCATTCGTGTGTAAACATATATATTTCGTAATTCTTCTATTTGTCACTCTTTTCATATATTCATTCAGTGTTCGTTGGGTGGTGGTGGAAGGGGTATTGTTGGTTCTTTATTGCTACTCTTTAACTTGCCAACTCTTATATATGTGTATCATTTGGTTGGCCGTTTCATTGTGCATTTCTTTTAATTATAAGATTATGATCCGTAGGTCATTATCTACAAGGGGGGGGGGGGGGGGGGGGGGGGAGACGAGTACGGATAGTTTCCTTAATTGCAAAATAAAGCTTGAGGACGATTAAATAATGTCCTGTGCTTCACTGCTTCTAAGATTACAGTGGTAACCTCTAGGGACACCAATAAAGCCATAGTTATATGAATAAATCCTCTCGGGACTCATCACCAGTCTTTTTCATTTATCTGTGCATTGTCCAAAACGACCGACTGAATGTAAAACAGGTTTTCACAGGACTCAGTGCATTTGTTCACGCGTAAATCTTGTCACTAAGTGCAAATATATCTTAGAAGTACAGGGCATATGGAAAAGTGGGTCACAACAACCCACTCTCCATCGATTGACCTTTTAAAAATTAGGCAAGGAACCAGGGATCCTAATCATAAAATCCTAGCTCATTAAATAAATTATTATCCTTCTCTCAGTCAATGCTGTGACCAATATCAAGGACTATCAGCCGTACGATACTCATGATGAAATTGTATCCCCTTTGGTCGTCTTTTGTTGCTAAGGCAATGTATGGTAATGTATTAACGTTAAAACCTTAATTTGAAATGAGTATCAGGTTTGATAAGATAATTTTGTATTTGCTTTCCAAATAATGTTTTCGTTTACTGTCTTAGTGTATGAAGGATCCAAAAGTTCATCTAAATAAGAATTATACTTATCATCGGGTGTATTATAATGATGCAAGCAAAAAGTGGCATGACGTTTGGAAAAATAAATGACAGCAGATATTAGTCGATATGGGGATATGGCAATAATCAGACAGAAATAATCACGTAAGGCAAAAACATTAGTACATACATATGTACATACATTCATCTTTCATACAAACACACACATACATGGGTAGAAATATAGAAAAGGAAATAAATCAGATGCTTACTATGAAAAATTCGTTCAGATTGCTCTGTTAAAGCTGTCAAGAGCATATACCTAGTCAAAATACAGATGGTGTGAATATTTTGTGACTCTATCACATCTAGATTTAACATTATTCTCGCCAAATGTAATCCTTATTAGCACTGTACAACAAAAGTAACGTTCTGCTACACAAAGCCCTTGCTTCCAGTCAAGTTTCGAAGTACGATCCCTTTGAATAACTAGAACACACAAATTGGAGTGTTCGTGACTTCCTTGTTGTATATTTAGACATTCCGGACTAGCCAGAAACAAAAATGTTGTAATGTGGCGAATTTTGAAGACTTATTGAAACTTAAGGTTGAATAAATTGTGCTTTGAAGTTATCATAGTCAAGCCAGAAAGGTCTTGAGAAAGTTCACTGATATTTCTCTTATTTCATCTCTGAAACATAAAAGGGTCTACGTTTAAGCTTCAGTAGAATTGACCGAGTCATCGTAACGGTATAGTGACACAGAGTACATAGAATTACCGACCGTACCGGATGGAAGAGGACTTTATGTCAAATAATTGATCTTCAAAGGAAAGCTAATTGCAGCATATTTTAGGCTGGTGAAATCTGATGAAAAACATGATTATTTGGGGAGAATTTTAGGAACAGTTACTTCTGATTGGTCAGGAAAAATTAAGGCGTACACTTTGGGAGACTTAGAATTTATAGGAGCAACTTTAGACAAATTTCTTTAGTTCGACTCTTGCCTTGTGAGAAGACAAAAGGTCCAACTCCTTGGGAAACTTGAGAATAGTGTTTTCCCTCGTAGAAAGGCCAGATAGCTGTCTTAAAAAGGAAGACAGGCTATAGTGCTAGGACGGACGGTTTGTGTGGAAAGAAACAGCATTAAGGTACGCAGTTTTAGTTTCCATATAATATTCTATTTCATTTGTTTGGTTTTATGCAAATGTGGTGATATGCTTATGATTCACGCATGCATCGTGTATTCATTCGTAGGACTCTGTTGATATGTTAGGGTGTTATGCAATTTAATTCTTTAATTATTAGTTCATTAATAGAATTGACGGATTGCAAGTAATCAAATATTCAATGTGTAGAATTCCATAGGAATTTATGATGTAACCCAAAGAATGCTCAAATATGCAGTATTTCATAGGGATTTATGAATTAACCCTAATATTCAATGTGTCATATTTCTTATGATTACATAAATTGATTTCCTGTGTAGGATGATATCGTTATCGTGAGTTAATGACAATTGTATATTTATATATGATTTCGCAATACTTAAATGATCTTGCAGGTTATTGGGTACTGTAGCTAGATTTAGTGAATATTATGCCATAAGTATTTGAACATTTATCTTATTAAACAGATTTGACTAGTCAAATGTAAATAAGACGTGTAGTAATGTATGCTGGTATATACTGCCGCATTTGTCTGCAGAGAGCGTGGTAATTTCTAATCAGTTGCTGTGCGGCGAGGGCAATGAACTTCGAGCTAAGGTCATTTGTACTAAATATAGCGGTGTACCTTACCGAAATACAGAAATCTGTAAGGACAGTTATTTGTTAAGATTACATTATGTCAGAATTTCTGCAGTGTGAATCCCTAATCTGAATACGAACAAAGAGAGTTTATATATATATATATATATATATATATATATATATATATATATATATATATATATATATATATATACATACACAGAGAAGTGGGCGAAAACATAACTAGCTCTCTTAATACTTTCGTATTTAAGGAAGCAGCTTTATACCTTCGAAAAGAAAGGAGAAAAGAAGTAAAAGGAAAACCCGATGAGTCAGGGGGAAATCCGCATTTAAGAGAGGTCGGAATAATCAGGGGTCAGAAAGAGGACCAAAGCGCACGCATTAGACGTGGAAACAAGACAAGAGGAGACAGACGCCAGGTGATGCTGTCAAGCGTGGAATTCTACTCATTAATTCAGCACTCGTAATATGATGTAAATTGAACACTGCGACTAAATTCTATCAATGTATATATGTTGGATTGAAAAGTGAAATTTGGGTAATGTATTAACTGAAAGTGAAATTTTGGTTATGTATTAATTGATTAAATTTATTTTTATTTATTGGAAAAGGGGGCTCGTAATTGTTTATTTCTTTCAATAGCCTTGCTCAGCTATCTGTTAACGTTCCATCTATCCGTCCACACTGGGCAATAACACCGTGGGAGGTCATTCCCTAGTTAACGATCGCCAAATCAATTAAGGAGGCTTTAATGTTTTAAAGCCCCCCGCTACAAATGTGTTGGCTACTAGATTGTAAATAGCAGAGCTGAGACGAATATCAAACATTCCTATTGGAATATTCGTTGAATAGGATTCGAATTAGTTGATGTTAATAAAGGTATCAGTCCACCCTTTTTTATGTCTAGTCTGGTATTTATTGACACTATCAACTCCCAGCCAAGCCGCATTGAGAACATTGTACTAAGTAGTCTAAATCTAGTCAAATGACATTGTGGGGTCTTGAGTAAAAAAAATTAGGATTCATATTGAACAACAAAATGTAGGATTCAAACGCAAAATCGAATGACTGTTATGTTATTCGCCTTGTTTATCTTGAAACCAAGTACAAACATTGACGCAAAGCACACTGAAGCTGACCTCCCACCGGTTGACCTTGTACCAGGAGATTTTACTTCCCAAAATACAGAAGGCATGAAATCCAGACAGACCAATAATTTCTGGAGACGGCAAACCCACTAAAAATAATCCTGCATGTGTTGACTATCATCTTCGCACTTTCATTGGTGGGCAAATACCTTTATGCATCCGAGATACAACCTAACATCTAACAAAACACAAAATAACTAACCTTCCAGACAACACTCTTCTAATCAGTATGTATGTGTGTTCATTATACACCAATTTCTTACACGAGGAGGAATCTAAAGCCTGTAGTGTAGTATGGGATAGTCTGTATGATCCTTCCCCTCAAACTGACTATTGTTGGGCTTTTAACCCATTTTTTGAAGCTGAACTATTTTATGTTCAACAAACAATGGTTCTCACAAATCAATGGAACTGCAACTGACACTAGAATGGTATCTTTGTATAACTAACTGGAAGCTGTTTCAGAATCATTGATGACATATAATCAAATTGGGTCTAAACGGCGACAATTTCAAAATATTCTTGAAATTTGTGAGTAACTTCCACCCTGCGAGTAAATTTACATCGGAATAATCAAACGGGTTCAGTGCCATCACTAATATCCAATCTACCCTCCTATAATGAAACGCAGAGACGAGCCTGTATGGTAAACCAAACGACTATCACCAGTATCTGCACGACAAGCTGTCAAGACAAGCACGTAATAAACAATCTTCCTCACGACCTGTACGTTTGGACCAAACTCATGTGCTCCAATACGGTTACCCGTGAAAAGAAGCTCGGAGACCTCAAGGACGTCTTAAAAGGAGAGGATACGGAAGGAAATATAGCCACGCTGCATGAATAAAATAGATTCCTCAATAGAAAAGCACTCTTGAAATAAAAGTCCATAAAAGAAAACAAACACATCAAATTCGTGGTTACTTACTACCTTGGATTCCTCAAACTTACAACCAATCATTCGTAAGCATTAGGGTCAGATCTAATCTTCCAAACGCCAGATGGGTCTACGTCAGGATGTTCTTATGTTTGTGTACTGTAGACCTACAAGGTCAAAGATCATCCGCCAAGGTGGTTCCGGGACTACTTGGCCCATGGCAGAGTCGGCCAATTACGTACTCCACCCTTATTCACTCGGCCTTTATATATTAGTAATATGGATGTAATGTTCTTTGCTCTACGGTCATTTCATTTCTGTATTCTTTATGCGTTTCTTTCAACGGTCATTTATTTTGCAATAGAAATACAGCGGTTAAATCATAATCCCAGATTAATTAAATTATACACTGCATAACGAACAATTGGAAACTGTCTTTCTCCTGCCGCTGTTAATTGTTAATTGAGTTGAAGATAGGGTATGTCTACTCCATAACTTGTGATTGTAAACATGTATTGACACTGTAATCTGATTACAGTCGCACTTCCCATCCGTAAACCGTAAACCTGTATCAACAGTAAATATTTTCCAGTATTCTAGGATAAAGCGTCTGACCGCTATGTTAAGTAAGTTAAATAGATTTCAAAAGAATGTGAATGTTCTACTCACGGTTAATCAACCCATAAAGCTTGCATACTCATTTATGATAAACCAATTAGTTAGTAAATAACCTGTTTCGATTAAATATTTCTTTTTCAATGACAACAGGTGTTACAAATCCATACAAGATAACAAAAAATACAAACTTCCGTCCGAAACGGATATTGTTTGCTATTTATTCTTCATTGGTCTAGTATGTTATGGGAAATTTTTTAATTAAATATGTATGGGCTGAATCTGTAATGGACCGACTTTGTTATCGGCCGACTCCGTTATGGTCCGAGATCTCCAGTTACCACCAAGTTAACTTTGTCCATTACGATGTGGGCAAAAACGATTGTATAGATAAATGCTGCCGAAACTGACAGCCCAGACCAGATCACTTAGACCAGGGCTACACGAGCTTTTTCGGCCAAGGGCCAGATTGCATTTTCTAAAACCACTCGAGGGCCGCAAACACTAATTTCTTTAATTGCTGTTCACGGTCCCAGATTTCTGTGTTGTTTTAATTTGCCCTGATGGCTGGACAGAACACGTTTGCGGGCCGGATGATCCGGCCCGCGAGCCGGGGGTTGTGCACCCCTGGCTTAGACGTTGGCCTGTAGGAGCTAGATTTAATTGCAATCAGAAGCTAGGATGTCAAGTCAAAATGTGATATGCATCCTGGCATACAAAATCTGCGCCATTCAATATGTTAGCGAAACCGTTGATTTCAGGAAGCGAATGAATAATGACAACATATTTACAAACAATGAATGCTAAACTCGCCAACCACTGCAACTCAAATAGGCATTCACTAGAAATAGGCATTCAGTAGAGACATACAAGAGCATATCCACTGAGTTTAACCCGGTAGTTGTAGTAGTAGCATTCCTTAATATTTTACATTCATTATTTATTTAAGTATTATTATATTCCTTAACCCATCACATGAAATATTTATCATCATCATCATCGTTATTTCTTTTTCATTACCTCGCTTCAACTTTCTCCTGATACATTTGCTTTATTAACTATTCTGGGCATATCTTCTCTGGGATATATATTCTTTAGTTCATATTGTTGTATATGGTCTGAGATAGGGTTCATTTCCGCTACGCGCCTTTTCATTCTTTTGTTTCTAGTCTGGAATTTGGTCAAAATATTTGGCTTTTCAGTACGATAAACACGCAACTACAAAATCACCCTTTCAATGATTATTTTTTGTTGTGAATTTGTACTTTTCTTACAATAAAAAGTATACACAAAGTCTATTCATTTTAAGACAGTTTTCATCTGTGCTTTTTTTTTCATTGTTTAACTCTGTTTTTATGTTGTATTATTTTTTTGTGTAAAGTACCATTTTCATTTAAACATGGTTCAGGTTTTCTCTTTAAAGATAATATCGTTGGAAATGAATGCAGAAAATAATTGGGGTAAGATGACAAATGAAACGTCCAAAGTGTTTTATACCGAACAAAAGCAATGCTTACAATTCCTTCCTGGGAAGGGAAAAACACAAGTGTATATGAAGAAAACAAATTCCATGTCAGCGATATCAAAACAGGCAATGTGATTCATCTAAAAGAACGATTCTTTCGTTCAAATGATTTGATTTTAAATATAAATTCTTGCGAGGTGCCAATATTTATTACATTGAACTAATTTACAGCTCTGCTGGTGATAGATCAGAAGAATTTATGGGATGGCCTGTTGTCCGTCGTCTCACGTACGTCCGTCCTTCCGTTAGCACAAGTTTGTTATCGCTACTTTTCCTAAACTACTTGGAGGTTTGCCATGAAACTTTACACACATATTCATCCCACGATCTAGATGGTCCTAAACGAAAATGACGCTGCTCGGGCGATTAATATGGTCGTGATAGAAGCCATCTTGAAACTCTTATTATCATGACTCTTCCTGAATGGATGATCATATCAACAACTTGCATGTCTAGTAACTGATCCGCAATGACAATGGTGCCGATGGGATGTCCAATATGGCTGACACGACAACCACTTTGAAAATCTTGCAATCGCCACTTCCCCTCAATGGAAAGTCACGTCAACATGAATTTCCCACCACAAGATTTTATATAATGTCTAGCTGTTACTTAATGGAAATGGGGCCGCATGGACATCCAATACGTCCGACTTAGCGGTCACCTTAAATATCGTGTTATCGCTATGTCTTCTGAATGGACAGTCGCATTAACACCTGATTTTCACAAATGAAAAAGTGAGACTTCGTATAATGTCTAGTTGGTCTTAGATGAAAATGGTGTCAATCTGATTTCAAAATGGCCTGCATGGCAGCCATCTTGAAAATTGTTGTTACCGCTACTCCTTCTCAATGGAAAGACATGTTGATTTGTGGTTTTCACGTGAAGACTTCATATGATGTTAATTTTGTTCCAACTGAAATTTGTGCTAACTAGCTTTCAATATGGC
Organism: Megalonaias nervosa; assembly: GCA_016617855.1. Taxonomy (NCBI): domain Eukaryota; kingdom Metazoa; phylum Mollusca; class Bivalvia; order Unionida; family Unionidae; genus Megalonaias; species Megalonaias nervosa. The sequence goes on from JAECUM010006630.1 coordinate 83,017, forward strand.
CACCACAGCAGCTATTTTTAAAATATTCCTGTTGCTACGCCTCTTAGCTGTATGGTTATATAAAATACTGTGATGTATAGTTGGACCAAAAAGAAATTGCTGCCGTCCTGGATTCTAATATAACCACAGTGTCTGCAGTCTTCAAAATATTGTTATTGCTACTCCTTCGGAAAGTCATCTCCGTGGGGTTTCCAATAGAAGACTCGTTATGATTGGTTACAAATTAAAATTGTGCTCATCGATTTCCAGTGTATCTGTCATGTTTTCTAAAATTCTTCAAATCTTCTTCTGGCTACTCCTTCTGAAAGATGATCATATTTGCATGGAGAGTTTTACCAAAATACTTCTAATGATGGCTAGCTGATCCCAAATGATTATGGTGCCGATCTTACATCCAATATGGCTGCCACAGCGGCTAATTTGAAAATCTTATTAGTGCTCAAAAATAACAGAGATGGTTTCAACACTCATCAGTTAAGAAGACGAAACGATTTAATCTGGAATTTCTGGAATATTGATTCCGTTTGTAGAGCATTAGTCCCTTCGAGGGCCACTTATTTATATATAAACACGCACCACACATATTACTTTACAAGCGTCGATAACAGTTCGCTAGGGAAGACAATTGACAGGTGGATACTGCAACATTTTTCAAACCGTATATGATACAAAATACATATATAAATTTTCAATCATATCAGATTCAAATATTATTTTACTAACTTTTGTTTTGAGCGTTTTGTTTGGATTATGCTTTTTAAAAATCTGCTGTCAGTTTCGTGGGTTTCTTTTTAATTCAAATTAATCCATTGGTAAATTATTTATACATAGTGCTGATATATAAATTTGTACAACATTCTTTAGTAGTACGTTTATACTTTTGGAAAGACTCAAAAAAATGCTTTCATTTAAAAAATGTATTCACAGGTGGGCCGATGGAACCGATGAAAAGAATACGTTTCCTCTTGTTACTGGTTGAATTAGTGTTTGCATTGCTACATTATCAATGTAAGTACTATGTTCATGTTAAATCTTGCCTTTCAGCCCCATATCTACAATATGTCTATAATATAGATGGATGTAAAACTGGACAAATAATCACAGAGATATGGGTGAATGTTTTTATATGTCCATCTTATTACCTTTTGTAACCATCCACCCTTCCATCCATCAGTCTGAGTATTTATCACATGTAGATCATTTTATAGAATAGCATATATACATTAGATATGTATAGATAATCTTCATACAGAAATTCGTTCAAGTGAGAGCAAGAAAGTTTAAATTTTTACACTGAAAAAAAAAAAAAAACGTCTGTGGTGTTTCTCATTACTTTGGTTCCTTGTTAAAGTTGGAAAAATTAAAAGGAAACTAAACTGAGGTTTGGTATTTTGGGGGTTAGTGTTTCACCGAACAGCAAACACATGAGGGATATGTTGCTCAGAAGCAATTGGTGTATGACGTCGATGAAGAGTGATAATCAATTACACGTTGATATGACCCTTCCTGAAATAAAACTGTCACTACTAGATATGTAATATATGCTCACACATTTTTTTGCTTTTTCAAATCCATGATAAAGGACTTACGTTTTAGTAGGTACACACATTTGTAGGCTTACACGTTCCGCATGATTGGTATTGTGAAAAACAAATTCAGAGTACTTCTTTCGGTCCCAGTGAAGAATCATTTAAGACATCAACCTTTTGGGGCATAGAAGTATTGGTCTTAAGATGGTAAGTACCAATTAATAAGGGATAATTGGGACTGCAGATAACATTTTAATGTCATTGGATGTATACCTGTCAAAACTTAATGGAAAGAGTGTCTTGATGTCAAAGTTTTATATGTATGTTTGGCGCATCAACACATTACAGTTTATATAGCAATACAGTAAACTGCCTAACACAGCTACACATCACTGCCGCTGATCTAGGATGATTTTGGGCAGGATCCGAACCCGACCAATTCTGGTCACGATTCTGGCACGCTAACCACTGAGGAAACCACAGCTCTTCACGACTTTTGTGTGTTTATCACCAATGCTTATAAATGCGATTTTCTTTACTCAATATCTTTAACAACGGACAAATTTCTTGAAAAGTATCAATAAGAAGAGCTCACAATTGGTATTAAAAAGAGTACAAGCATCTCAAACCAAAGAACGTCTGTTGTGCTACATAAATATTTCTCTCCAGGCGTTTTATAAGATGAAATATGTTCACATTAAAATTTTCATATGATAATTATCTAGTTATTGTCATTGCTTCCAACAGCTTGAATTTGTCGCAAGGTTAAATTATTTGGATATACCTTACACAAAAGCTATAACTGATTGTTTCTGTCTCTCTAACTGAGGCTTTTTAAGAAGGCGTCGGTATCCATGTATCTATCGATCGATAGATAGATAGATTGATAGATGGATAGATTGTTCGTCAGTTTATAACCGCTTCTCTTAAACCACTGAATGGAGGTTAACAAGACTTGCGACCTACGTTGCCTTTGTGGTGACCGTCTGTTAAAGGGGTACTATCTTTGGGACTCTGTCCTGGATTTCCTGGGTAGTATTCGAAGGTTAAATATAAAATATTTCTATTACATTGACAGTGAGATAAAATTTGTTAAATCAGACTTTATGCATTGCCATGCATTCTTATTAGGATGATATATATGTAAAGGTCTTGGGTTATGGCACGTGGGTAACGATCTGGATGGGGTTGGGGAGTTGGCGAAAGGTGTGGAGGTTCTTGAGTTAGGAGTTTACTTGAGGCATAAAACCTGCAGTAAAAAAGCCTATGGATTAACCATGGCGAACTACGGAAGTAGCATTTGTACCGGCTGCAAGTTTCATGAAAAATAAAGACAGTTGAATGAAAGTGTGTGTTCATTGCAAGTAAAATATATAGGTACAGTGATAGCTAACACAGTCAGCCCCAGAATGGGTACGAGAGGCAGTTTTCAAAAGAGTGAATTAGGGAAGGCTTCCCTGCCTTGTGGCAGAACAAGCAGATTAAGTCACAGATAGGGATATAAAAAGAAGAGAAACAGCGATATCGGCTTTCTTTCTGATCAGCTTTGGTTGCATCTGGCTTTAGATTTGTACCTATCACAGAATGACAACCTTTATATATATATATATATATATATATATATATATATATATATATATATATATATATATATATATATATATATATATATATATATATATATATATATATATACTGTCATATGCATCAGCAGTACTGTTTCAATATCAAATGAAGATGATTACCTCGACAGCAGCTTCAATTATTTACAAAGATTTTGTCAAATTTACAAATTCCTACATGCAGAAAGAAGAGAGACCGACATATCAACATAATCGTTTCCACTGGGCAACTATAGAAAATCATAAAGACAGATAAATTTGCTGTATGTTTCGGCAAGTTCTGCTCCAAGTCAAAAATAATTCTGTCAAGACACGATAGCTTTCAGATCGGCTGAGTAAGAAACATACAAAAGTGAATACTTCGTAGTGCAGAACATTTATTGTCGCATGTAGAGGGGAACGGGATAAAGGCGTTTGTTTCTTTGTGTTTCTATTTTGTTTTCTTAAAATAGTAACAAACTTTTTTTTGCTGGCGAAAACTGCTTTAATTCTGATCTGCTGAACCTTCTTTCTAAACATTCAAAAGTTAATAATCCTCGAGAAAACTGTTCCAAATCTATAAAAAAAAAAAAAAAAAAAAAAAAATCCTAAATTTTACACAACCCTGAAATAACAATTAATTCGTATCTGAGATATCTAATTAATAAGTTAAATATTCTCCTGTTGTTTTATTCTATTATGTAGCTTAAAAATACAAATATTAGAGTAGAACGGATACATCATCATCTTTTCTTTATCCAGAAATGTTTTTTATTTACGGTGGTACTTTTAAATATTGAAACTTACCAAAATAATTGGTTTTATGGGAACTAGTTTAAATACTGGGCAATATTTTTTCTGCAGACGGATGGAGGCTGCAATGGTCAGACAGAGGTGATCCGATATGTGAAGAAGGTAAGTTCTAAGTCATAAAAAAAGAATGTACTTCATAGTAATTGATATTGATCAAAGCGTACGCAGGAGAGAGAGAGAGAGAGAGAGAGAGAGAGAGAGAGAGAGAGAGAGAGAGAGAGAGAGAGAGAAGGCTATGAAGAGAAATAAAAGAGGGAATATATATTTGCCTCATGTCATTGTCCCGACTCCAAACCTGTATTGCATAATAGATCCATTTAACATTAGTTCTTAGCATGTTGCTTAACAGTATTTCAATGGAATACATTGATAGCATTGTGAATAGAGCTCTTAGATGATGGATCACGTATGCACGAAAAATATGTTAAAATCTATTCAAATGAGTGGGGCTTTGTAACCGCTTTAGAGGTTCTCAACTCCTAACTCATGAAGTCCTGTAAATTCTAAAGAGTTAGGGTGTGAAGGTATACGCTATATAGGAGATCAACAAAAATATAGGGAACTCAAATGGCAATTTATAAGGATGGAATAGGATTATATTTTATACATTATACGTTATAGATACAGTTATAGACAACCCCGTCATACTATCCACCAAAACGTCTCATCGGTTGCTAAGCCAAGACTATCAATAACCCCAGCTAAAAACATACCACCCTGCGTCACTCAAGCTCTTCCCAAAGAAACATATATGGCCGCGTACTTACCACCCAAAAACAGGACAACACTGCCTAGTACATGCCATATCGGACTTAAACCATACCGTATACTCATGAAAATTTAAAAATCTAATGACAGGCGTCAAATCTATAAACGTATCTCATAGACTACTATGTTCAAGGGTTCATTACGGGAGTTACTTGCAATGTTAATTAAGTTACCTTATGTCAGTTTTTAAAAAAAGTTTACGTTCAAACTTCTTGCCACCCAATTCACTGGCAAAACGATTGACTTAAGGAATAAATAAACAACACCAAAAGTCATATCACAAACAAAATTTAAAAAAAAAAAGAAATTTGCTGGCTATTTCAATTCAGGAGGACACTAAGTGTCAGAGTTACCTAACGAGGAGTATTTCAGATGGACTGACGATAGAAAATAGCTAGATTTAGAAATAGAGAATAGAATGTTGTATATCACAAATAAATTCAAAAAGGGAAACTACCTAAAGCTCTGCAAACATTTAAAACATATATGCCTTTGACTTCATGGAAAACAACACTCTATCACAAAGCACCAAACTCTACGTTGTTCCATTAGTTCTAGGACATGTAATATACCATACGTACCCATCTGTGACAAAAAAATCGATAATCATGAAACCGACCTGTGTTGGACATTTTTGAAATGTTAACACCAAAATCCTCTTCATTCGTGAATCAGTTTGGTAGCCATGTAGAACAGAACGCTTGTTTATCTTATAATACAAAATGGAGAGAAAGCGAAACTGACGTAATGTGGATATTAGCAAAAGAATTTAATCGAACGTGGTTTTGATTTAGTATTAAATGAGTCTCTCTCTCTCTCTCTCTCTCTCTCTCTCTCTCTCTCTCTCTATATATATATATATATATATATATATATATATATATATATATATATATATATATATATATATACTTATACTGGTTGAAATTCAACACCACAATCATTTAAGTCAAAATAATTAGGCCCTTTTCTTCCATTAGATCTCTTGTAATGCTGACTTCTCTGGTTGGGTTACTTTTCAGTCCATTATTGGTTGAATTATGTTAATTGGTTAGTTAGTTAGAGAATTTAGTAAACAGACAAGGCTAACATTTATGTTCATTATCTAGATATAACTGCACTATCTTCATTCTTGATCAATATACAAAAGCAAAATTACTATACAATAATACTTATTAAAATGTAATATTAACTTTTGGATGCGGAACTGATTTCGTTTCTTTTATAATTTGTCCACAGTTGGAGATCGTGATGATTAATAAGAACATGTCATCCCTGCCTTCATCATCTATACTTCATATACTTTGTAAGTAAAGTTACGGTACAGCTAAACATCTAGCAATATACTGATAAAAATGTGTCATGTTTTGGAAACCACTTTTGTCTTGGATAACTTTGATTAAAACTATCAATTCAATTTAAAATCATTTTTGGGTGCGGGTTACGTTTATACCCTACTGCAGTGGTTCCCAAACTTTTTAGGGTCACCGCCCCCTCGGTTATCCTCAGCGCTCCCTACTTTACCCGGTAAGAAACATTATTCAGCATTTGCGCCCCCCTCAGTAATCCCACCGCCCCCAAAGGCGGTACCGCCCACTTTGGGAACCATTGCCCTACAGGGTATAAAGATGTTACATGTCTAGGCAATTCCAATTCCGACTTAATGATTCAAGGGATGAATCAAGTGGAAATGGATATATATATATATATATATATATATATATATATATATATATATATATATATATATATAGTTAAATCTGTGCTAAATACTACTTTTGTAAAAACATGATCATAGATCTTGTAGTTGAATGTTTCAATACTATAATAGAAACTAAAGAGCCACTTGTCCTCTAATTTTTTAGGTAAGCTATTGTTTTCATGTATGTATGTGTGTGTGTGTGTGTGTGTGTGTGTGTGTGTGTGTGTGTGTGTGTGTCGGTATATATGTATGTATGAATGTATATATGTCTGTATGTCTATATGTATGTATGTATGTGTGTGTGTATGTTTGTATGTATGTATGTATGTATGTATGTATGTATGACTTTATTTCCTCTTCAAAAGAGATTTCATTCAGTTATTTTTTCATTATTACACAATAAAAGATAGGAACATGTATGTTGTGTATGTATGTATGTATGTCTATGTATGTCTGTCTGTATATATGTGTGTATGCATGTGTGTATGTCTGTCTATGTATGTATGTCTGTATGTGTGTATGTACGTATGTATGTATGAATGTATGTGTGCATGAATGTGTGTATGTCGGTGTGTATGTGTGTATGTATGTATGTATGTATGTATGTATGCATGCATGTATGTATGCATGTATGTATGTATGGATGGATGTATGTATATATGTATGTATGCATGTATGTATGTAGGTATGTATGCATGGATGGATGGATGGATGGATGGATGTATGTATGCATGCATGCATGTATGTATGTATGTATTTATCCATGTATGTATGTATGCATGTATGTATGTATGTATGTATGTATATGTATGTATGTATGTATGTATGTATGTGTGAATGAATGTATAGCAGAAAGCTATTAATTTTAATATATTTGGACCTACATGTAGGTAATAAAATCCGCTCAGTCTTATCATGATTGCCAATTGTGAGCACATACATACATACATACATATATATATACATACATACAATCTTTGTATTCATTGTACTTTTGTGACCATACATTACACCTGTCTTACCTTTTTCTGTCCCTTAGATCTCTGAATGGAACGATGTCTGAGTGGAAACTTCACAGAAACTACCACTGACAAATAAATTAAGGCTGCTTTACCTCCCTTTACTTAACCTCCGTTTGTTGTTAAGTGTGATTTCATTCCAAAAGAAGCTCTCCAGCCGTTACATTTAACCTGTATGTAACTTCAAGCCACAATAACATCTTTCTATGTGGCATACTGTTGTGATCCAAAACAGGAGAGAAACTAAATCAAAGAAGGAGAAATTCAAGCCAACCAATATCAAGTAGAGCAATGAAAAGCTCATCTTAGGAGATAAATATTAACGTTAACTGGGTTTCCGCCATTTTCTATCTCATAAAATGAGCAATTGTAGTAGATGTAAAACAAAACTGTTGGAAACCACCTCTCCAGTTTCGGTGCGACTTTGTGGTATGGTCGATGCTCTTTTACAACGAAAAAAAATCTCACCTGGTAAGGAATCGGGGTGGGATGTGTGTCAAGTCTTAGAAAGCTATATAAAATTAATCAAAACATACTTCCTCTTGGTATGAAACGGCTGCGAAACTGCGAACTGGGGCGGAAGGGATAACCAACCCTCTGAAAATGTATAATATGCACTTGCAGGCGGTGCGGCACATATCTTCGGTAGCCAAGGTTCCGATATGTTAACCTTATCTACACCTTGGTGTATCGAGCAGATATTTCTGTGCTTGAGTCCGAATTTCATTGGATGTGGCGGCAAGTCACCGCATCCAACTTTAGCTACATATCTCTTGCCTAAAAAGCATGTCAATAGCATCGTAGTATTCACGCGGTGTTATGCCAGACCTGAGAAAGCTATTAAGTTTTCTGACAATTTTTGTTTCGATACCTCGTTTTGCTCTATTCTAGCGATAAACACTCAAAATACGCAATGCATTCTTTAAATTTTGTTTCGTTTTCTTTTCCTTCAGCAGTTCATTAGAATATGCTCAACGTGTGCCGGAGTGTATTAAGTTTCTCATTATTTTTCCATGTTATATAGGAATAATTCTGATTTTCTCTGTCGAAGTTGTTCCAGTGGAAACCATAGTGAGTTGACGGCTGTAACTCTGCAGGTTATAAATTGCAGACCGTCACGTTGTTTTGTTTCATTTTTTCACTTGTGTATATATTAGCACCTTGAGGTTGCGTGCATTATGAGCTGTGCGTCGCGAAACATGCGCAGGGTGGCTAATTCCTTAGCAAAAGTTGTTCTAGCCTTTTCTCTTTCCACTCTAACATTCTTGTTGTACATCCACAATACTTATAGCGGATCCTATACTCTACTCTCATTCCATATCCAAACTGTCTGCATGGCTTAAATTCAACACTACCACCACCCCACCCATGCGTTATACGCGGCTTCTTGATGATGATAATATTTACTCACGCTTGGTTTGTTGCCTTCCCTTTATTCCAAGCGTTAGCCACTCACATGTTATTACTGTAGGAGTCGTACAAACTTGATGTATTTAATAAACACATGTGTTTAATTCGTGCACACTTCGCGAATACGTTTTACTGGAAAGAAGGGAAAAAAATTGCCCACGGCTCATAGCTTTGCAGTCGTTTGGCGGAGAGTCGGGAAAGAAAACCTTCTGCCTCAGGGCCAACGTGTTTCACACCAAAGGAATTTGTCTTGTAATTTTTTTGTAGTCCTTTTAGGCCTTTAACTAGTCTAGACCAGGCGAGAGAGATTTCTCCCATGCCTCAAACAATCGGCCAACCAGACAAGTGGTCCCCAACACATATTTGACAGGTACCATTGTTGATAGTATGTCAACTAAATTGTATTTAATGGACTTACTTTCTTCTGAAATGAATGTAACTTTCTTCTGAAATGAATGTACCATAAATGTTAAACAATACATCTTAATAAAATCGTGAATGAGATAATCTAATGGAATGTGAAAGTTTGTTATTGCAAAGTTGGGTTAAAGTTCATTTCTTTTTGTTCCTTCTTTTGCTTTTGTTAACTTCTTGTGTTCACTATCAATTTTAGTTTTGGAACGGTTTTAGAGAAAACACTAATAAGAAAAATTCCTCAATATCGGAAAAATTAAATTGTAAATGAAATGTTGATAATTCAGGAATATGAAAATATTTTAGAATAAGTTATGGTGTATATTTATCATGATTTGATGAATAAAAAGGGATGAAGAATTGTCTTATTCTTGAATAAACAAGAGTCTACACGAGAACTGGAATAGCGCATTTGATATTATACATTCAGATAACATGATTATTTTTCTTTACCTGCTCACGGTGATAATCTGAGTCTATTTAAAAGACTGTGTACAAATTCAGTTTTACACAACACTAGAATACTAGATATTTATAGTTTTTTTTTTTCATTTTGGGAAAGAGTTGATGAAACAATTAGTATTTGAATTAACGACTGAAACATTTATGGATTAAGTTAAAACAGTGGCTGCAAAATAATTTTAGCTACAAATTTACCAGTCTATTGTGCTAGTTCTTCGATAGGAGGGTATGCTTGTTTAAAACACCTTAACACCAGAGCCCATAAAATGTCAGTCTTTTTTGAGGGATGGGGGGGGGAGGAGAACATTACCAATTTCAGGCTTTTAAGAACAAAACTCAAATAAGTAAAAGTTGGAAATAACACGGAATTATTTGAATGAACTGTGAAACCATGTCTGTCCATTGTGTTTTTACTTTGCCAAGTCACATTGTAAAAAGGTATGCCCTTGAAAAAATGAATCGTTTACATGCACGTGTTAAGAAACTCAGGCTATCTTTGTGACGCGAATGCCCATTTCATCAATTTCGTAAACATCCTAGGTGCGCTTGATAATGCATGTGAACCGATACAATTTTTCGTTCCCTAAAAATCTATAATACTTAAAATGATTCTTTCCAACAGGGATGCTAAAGCATGCCTCTTACAGAGATGCTAAAGTACGCATCTTACAGGGATACTAAAGGACGCATTTTACAGGGATACTACAATATGCATCTTAAGGGATACTAAAATAACATCTTTCATATATTCCGATACACCTTGCTCTCACGAGATCAATTACTGATTGTAAAGTATGCATTTTTTTCAAACTATTCAAATTTCTCGGATTAAGAATGACCCTCAATACTAAAGAGCTACAAAAATAGAACTTGTAGCTGTCTGGCTTGGCGCACAGCATTGAAAAGTGTGTGTGTGTGATTTAGATTTTTAACGTAGCTTTTAACAATTTTTCAGTCATATCGCTACGATGTCTGCAGTGTGGCAGTTTATAGTAATGTCTAGCACTGGGGCATCATGCCGCAGACATGTAGCATGATGTCCCACCCAGTCACATTATCCTGACACCAGGCCGACCAGTCCTAACACTAACCTCTTAATGCTGAGCGCCAAGCGAGGCAGCTGTTAGTACCATTTTTGTAAGTCTTTGGTATGACTCGGCCGGGGATCGAACCTCCCGCATCCGAGGCGGACGCTCTAACCACTAGGCCACCGGAGCGGTCAGCATTGAAAAGAGTATTAGGTCTGGTCGGCGTGGTGTCAGGATAATGTGACTGGGTTAGACAAGCAGCACAAAGGCGGAACAGAGAAAATGGCGGCCAGACAATGAAAATGACGCTGTAACAAGATAACCGGGTTGGATTTCGGATTTATAACAGAACACTTTTGATGGTGATACAATGTTTATTGATATATGACTTGAATGAGAAAATAATATTGATTAATACGTGCGTGTATAAGATCCAAATATCGGACAAGTTAACATAATCCGAACGGACCTAATAATGCAACAAATATAAATACAAATAAATGACCTGACACAGTACAAGGACAAAGGTGAACGATTCACAGTAATTTCACACGATGAAAAGAATGACGTGTTTTACTCAACAGAAAAAATGACGTATTCACTCAAATAGTGAAAACTGACGTATTTTACGCAAATAGTAAATGATGAATTGATTGGACAGACATACAAAAATATCTTTACACTCTCAAAACACTGGGTATAACAAACCCCAAAATTAGTCCACTGCTAAAAGATTACGTGCATGGAGCAACAACACTCCCGTCAATATCACACTTGGCTACCAGTCACACTGGTCAATCAAGCAAGCATCATTACAGGTAGTCACCGACCACCATTCAATTCCTTGGTCAATCAAGCAATCAGCGCCCACCAATTCGGTCAGCAACGCCCGATCACCTGCTACTCGACCAGCAACACTTCACTCAGCTCTACGGCTGCTATGGTTCAGTTTTACAGCTGTTATGGTCAGCTTCTATGGTTAGCTCTGCAGCTGGTACCACGTCGACTACGATCAGTATGGATCACTGATCAGCTAAAAATACATCTAAAACCGTGTACTATGCATGACACGGGCATATACGATAACACGTAATGACGTTATATACGATAAGTTATACAAATTACATTATCGGTACAAGATTGAAAAACAATAAACAGGTTCAGAAGTGAACCTGTGTCCGATAAGATTCCTATGGAAAATGCAACTTTATATTGCTAATATAAATCTCTTGCTAAGTCACAAACAAGAATGGAAAATATTTGCGTTATAGTACACAAGCCAAAGCTATATTGAAAACAAAAATAAACGTGATAGTACGTACAATAGCTATAGCTTACAATATACACAAGAAATAATATACATAAGAAATTAATAACTTACATACCTCTACAGCTGAGGATGTGCAAGTCCCTAAGTTTTATTGGTGTGGTTACTCTCAGATTGACATCATTTGAGTAACCCCCTTGTGAGAAAAGTTAAAGTATTTTATGTGTTCATGTTTTTTTCCATATGTGCGTGTTTCTTGTATTAATTTTATTAAATTTCGTTTTTATTAAATTTTGAGTAAGGTTTGTACACCATTCAAATCTTTTATATCTTCTAATATATCAAATTTCTGGAGTTGTTAATTCATAATCATAGTTTCCTACAAGTCTAAAGCTTAATAAATAAAAGCTAAATTAAATTATATTAAGTATAGTTTTATAGTTTTAATAAATAAATATCTGTTTCTGCTCTGCGCATAGGTTGTTTGAGATCTTAATTAGGCACTAGCAGCATTCACACTACGCTTTCGCGATTACGTGAACACTAGCTCAGGTGCCACGAGTTTCTTGTCTAATACATGAATGACAATTTTGATCGTAAATATAATATTAAGCAGCTATAGTTGGGTTACTAATAATTTAATAATTTATTAAAGTAATATTTAATCGTAATCAGTAAATTTTGAAAATTTAGCTATAATATTTATTGGTAAAGTTAAATTAATAATATTAAACTGTTTAATAAGTGTTCTTCGCATTCGTTTAAGTTGTTTAAACACTTCTTACGTAATATGAATCACAAGTCCGTTTTCCATTGCGTTAAGTCATCTTTTAATCCATACAGTATGGCGAGTGTCCTTTCTCCCTCATCACAGGAAGGAGTCTCAATATCGCAATTTTGTCGATCTGTCCTTTCTCCCTGCTCAACAGGAAGGAGTCTCATCATCGCATATTGTATTCCATTTCTTTTGTATTTCATTAATTTCTTTTAATATTCTTGCTCCATGGCCTTAATTCAAAGTCCGTTTCGTTTCCGTTCGTTTGATTCTGTAATTCTTCCTCTGTTTATCTGACATTTTAGAACTAGGGGGCTCTTGTACTGAGTAAACGGCTTGCTGACAAGACGCTCCGTAATGTCAAGATATCGTCTTACGGCGAGGCATTTATACGCAGACGATGTAGCCTACATCATCTGTGCGCTGGAAGAATTCGGTTTTTCCTATCGAAAGCACTTCGCACGTGCGGCTTAGGATGAAGCGAACTCACTGTTTCGAAATATTGTACAATATACATAAATGACCCTCGAGTATCGTCGTACATACAAAACGAAACCAGAGTACATGTATTTAATAAGTAAAGGAATTTATATAATTTCGTGACAAACGCAAAAAAAATATACAAGGCCCTGTTTCAGTAACAAATCGTTGTAAGAAAAACCTGCTATTTTCCCCGTTGCGCAATTTCATGGCTTCGTTGTTGTTTTCTCATGAATCTGACAAGGTTGATTTGTTAGTCACAGGATGACAAAATGCTGGCCAAAAACTCTGTGATAACAAAACATCTTTGACTCTTCTGTGTTTATTGAATGATAAATAAGATTTTTATTTTCTGATTGAGTCTTTTGGATGTAGCTGAGTTGGTTATTCCGTTAGCAACACAGTGAATTGATCCAGGGTGAATTTTAAAATATTTTTCGGCGGTGTCATTGAACTAAATTCAATTATCTCGTCTGTATCTAAATTTATTGATTTTACTGGTCTCGGTGGGTTTCGTGTTTTACCAAGTTTGCCATTTCCCCCACGTCTTGTATTTTCTCTGTATGACAGTGTCTAGATCTTCAGGATGATTATCGGTTCTGATAGAGTTTATATGATCAATCACTAGACAATTATCAATGACACCACTGAAGCACTCGTACACGAATCTGTATGCGAGATTTTTCTTTTTCCGTTTTAATTTCTGATACACACAGTAAGATAACCCATATTATTGATCTTTCTGAGTGTTTTTTTGTTTACAATGTCATATAAAACCGGCTTGATTAGATTTGTAGTTAGAAAACACTGGATGTTTCCTAAACTCTTCACTGTCTTGTTCAATTAATCACTGTCTATATCACACAAGATTCTGTTGAATGTGCAAATGGCAGTAAAAATACTTATCACAGAGAAAGAATTTTTACCGTATATTGTCCAAAATGTTCGCATAAATATAATTCCTGTGTGTATACAAACAACTCAATAAAAGCAATGAACTCGCAGTAATCTGACAGGCCTCTGCAAATAATGACTGCACACTGACCCAAAACAATACGTCATCTCACATGAACCCCAATATCTTATATGATAGAAATATGATTGGAGAAAGAAAAAAAAAAACCCTCTCTTTATCCATTTTTCAAGCTGATTGCATTAATACATTGTTAGATGCAGCACCTGATACAATTACGACTCCATTTGAAACCATTTGTGCTAAAAGTAGTATGATACTATTGTGATACAATTTGAAACCAACTATACTAAGATTAGTGTGATACTGTTGCGATACTAACTACACTAGAGACTAGGGTGATAATGTTGCGATACCATTTGGATCTAACTACACTAAGAGTAGTGTGATAACGACGAGATACCATCTGAAACTAACTACACTAAGAGTAACGTGATATTGTTGCGATACCGTTTGAAACGAACTACACTAAGAGTAGTGTGATAATGCCGAGATTCCATTTGAAATTAACTACACTTTGAGTAATGTGATAACATTGAGATACCATTTGAAACGAACTACACTAAGATTAGCGTTAAAGAGTTAAAATCAGGTTCATAATCAATTTTCTCGAATAGATGCGTGTCAAAAGGATTTAGCCCATTTGAGGCTACTTCTTTGTTTCCGTCTTTCTTTCTTTCTTTCTTCTTAGTATTATATTATTGTCATTATTATTATTATTATTATTATTATTATTATTATTTCTTGCATTCGTTGATTCACAATGAAAGCATTATGTCCGTAGGAGCTTGTATCTCGAGTGCCGGATGGTAACTAATAGTCCACATTAAGTGTTGTGTTTGATATTTACTCACTATACCTGCTTTTGTCTTACACCTTATAAGGGAAATTCACAATTGTATGACCTGATTTAGCTCTACAGCTTTGCGTTTGTCATTCAATATACAACGCGATCTGCAAACAACGTCAACCCAGATCTACCATCATATAATGCGGCAGCAAGTTGGTATGCATTGTCTCGAGTTGAAATCGTACACAGATCGAGAATTATAGACCCTATCTGCCTATACAATATATTACTGGAGATCTGGTTATACGCTTTTACAGTTGGGAGTGAGTAATACACCAACTTATACGGTTTACCCTAATAAGGAAAAGGTATCTAAGTAGGCAATGTTATACAGGAAGCTGGACGCTGAGTTTGAGTGGATTTGATGACATTGTGTTTGACAGAAACTCGTACACATCAGTACACGCTATCATGAAGGCAGTAAAAGAAATAGATGCGCATTTTAATTTTAATGAACTTTATGATCATAAATACGTATGCTCACATATATTCTAACATATCAGCTAATTGACAAGCAAATATCACATGACGTTTTGAATATACTCTGCTCATCCAATTGGTGGAAAATATTTTGCGGACATTTGCCAGTGTAATTGTTAAGAAGATTGTAATCATCGGAATGATGGAACAGTCAATATTTCGATCTAGATATCATAAGTTTGGAAAGATTTCACGTGCAATGGTGGCACGCGCGCTGTTACTTGCGCATGCTGGGATTGTTATCTGGCTAACTACGAGACAACTAGATAACAAAAAGTACTATGGAATTCTTGCTATGGCTGTATCTTTGTTTTTCATGGAAACCTCTGCAGTTCTGTACTTTCGTCAAGGCTTGGAATGGAGACGGTAGGATTGTAATTAAGTTTTGTTCAGTAGCTACGGTTAAGTTCAGTCTAGGTTAGATGAGTTATTTGTTGCGTTTCATTTGGCTTTGTGTCGTTCAGTTTCGTTTAGTTTTATCCGCTTTGGTTTAGTTTAATGTATTGACCGATTGTAGAAACACCGAAATACGCCGAAATACACAATTATTTACATCTTTTGGGAGCACATATTGGTGTGCAGCCTGATTATATGATTTGTAATCATTTTAATAATAATAAACCTAAGCAAAACAAACTTCGATTTAAGCGATTTTGATAAGAATTATATTTACCTTTTACCAATTTCTGGTGCAATCCATGTAATGACGTCACTCCATCGTATTTGATTTTACAAGATTGGACAGGTATGATAAATAGCGGATTGGTCAGAACTTAAAATATAGGAGTGAGATTATGGTTGTGAGAATCCAAAAATTAGTATTTATTTATCTTCTTTGCAAATATCATATACTTATATATTTTAAAGTAAATGAAGACCTGACAGACAAAATGAGGTAAAAGTTGTCTAATCATGTACGACCGAGTGACTTCAGTAAACGAATGGAGCTATAAATAGAAAAATGTTCATAATTCCTATAAAAAATCACTGAAATCAAATTTTAATTTGCTTATTTATCATTATTCAAACATATGCAAATTATACTACATTTATTTTCATGAGTATTATGGTAGAAAATATGTGTATTTCGGTTTTTGAGAGTATTTCGGTGTTTCTAGTAACCCCGTATTGATATGTTTTGATACCTATGCAACGAAATTTGATCTTTATATTGCATAAATGCGTTCGCCTCATGCATCCTCAGCATGCGTGTGCGTGGTTGTTGTTGTCATTATAATTTATTTTATTTTGCTTTTGTCCTCTCTTTTCTTGTTGCTGTTTTTGTTATTGGTGTGGTGGTGGTAGTAGTGGTGTATGTGTTTTATATAAGACGTTTACTTTATTACAACCAAACCACGAGCCTAAATGGGAGCATTTTAGCCTTAGTTGATTAGTTAAGACCAGTTTGGTCCTTCATAAGTCAACTAGTGGTTTCCATTTTTTTATTGTATGACTCCTTCCTCGTCGCCTCCTCTCCCCAGTACCGGATTAAACCCTGTGGAGGCCCCCAGGCAATCGAAATCTCGGGCATCCGCCTCACAAATTATCATCTCCTAATACGTCAAGATCAAATCCGTTGTCGCGGGGCCCCCAAAAGGCGTGGGGCCCATAGGCCGGTGCCTACTCTGCCTATTTGGTAATCCGGCACTGTCTCTCCCTCGGGTCCAGCGCCATTTTATCCACTTTGAAGACTGTGCTGGGGTGCAAAATCCGGATTAATTAACTCAGCTTTGACATTTCTTCTCTGTGGAGGTGAACAGGCCTTAGAAAGGTTCATAATCGGTCAGTTTCAGGCTTGGTTGTTTGATAGGCAAGTCTATTCGAATAATTTAAAATCCTATCTTAAAGTCGAAAATTCTACCGGCAATTACTAAATATTCACAGCCTGGTCAAACGGTGCAAGCCGGTTAAGTCCTAATTCAATGGCAGAATAGCAATGACAAGGCCACGACTCGAACCCTTGACCAATGATCCTAAGCAGGTAGTCTCTACCACTAAACCAACCGCTCCGGTGGCCTAGTGGTTAGAGCATCCGCCTCGGATGCGGGAGGTCGTGGGTTCGATCCCCGGCCGAGTCATACCAAAGACTTTAAAAATGGTACTAACAGCTGCCTCGCTTGACGTTCTGCATTAAGAGGTTAGTGTTAGAACTGGTCGGCCTGGTGCCAGGATAATGTGACTGGGTGGAACATGATGCTACATGTCTGCGGCATGATGCCCCAGTGCTAGACATCACTATAAGCTGCCACACTGCAGACATCGTAGCGATGTGACTGAAAAATTGTTAAAGCTACGTTAAAAATCCAAATCACACACACACACACACACACACACACACACACACACTCTCTCTCTCTACCACTAAACCACGTTGTCATTTAAACCAGAGTTGAACTTCACTTGTTTTCATGGTTAGTGAGCATTCCATTTTGTTTTCATATTCAGTTTTTGTCCAGCATTTCTGGCGTATTTTGCCAGCATCGTTCCTGGACTTTGGCTTCAACGTTTGAATTCCTTGGGCCACTTCGGCAACAACGTCACCTCCTCCTGTAACCGCGGACCGAAGACAGATGACAATCAGACGAGCGTTTCTGATACGGGACGGGGCGGCAATATGTCAACCATGATTAATTTTGAATTCTTAGTTACGAGACCAGATATGGTAAGAACCTTGTTTTTTATTGCATAACACGACTATGTAGTTCTAAGCCTAAATTCAGTACGATGTATTTCAAATAGCAGTATTCGGGCGCTGGAGGGGATTCTTAAAAGAGACAACGGAGGGGAGGTGGCCACTTGAGAAGAATCTGATACCCTTGCACGTAAAATATGTCATAAGACTTTTACACACACACACAAACACCATTTACACGCATACATGCATACATACACAAATTTAAGCGATTAAATAATGAAATGTTATTTCGGTACGTCAACAATGAAACAGAAAATAAAACGCTATATAATGCATAGTCAGAGTGTAGTATAAAAAATTCGGACCGTAAATTGCCTGTCACAAGTACAGTGACCTAAGAGCAACATATCTGGAGCCGTGACGCTCTTGAATACAAAGTTGTACTATATCTCAGTAATTAAAACTCCAACACGAAATAACATTTACTTTTTTAAAGAATGAGACTCGGGATTTATTCGAAAGATCGAGATAAAAATATCTCTGAAGCTACTAATGGTTCTTACGTAAGTATGCAAAATTTTGAAAACTCACGCTTGAACATTACTGTAATTTCTAACGACAGAGTTTCGAGTAAAAAGTCCAAGTATTTTTCTTGGAAAGTCTGGTGAATTTAAAGGTCTAATAGCTAAAACAAAAACGGACCTTGTTTTACAATAAATATTGTGTGTGCTCAGTAAATAATATAACCTTGAGGATTGGAGTGGGGTGGGTTAAAATAGAATGATGGATTTGAACATCCTTGTCCACTTCATATGTTTTAAGTATGTATGTAAACAAGGGGCTATACAAATAATTAAACACTATGTACATTATATAAATAATGAAATACTATGTACTTAAATAATTAAAATACCATATAATTTATACAAATAATTAAATATCATATACTTAATATAAGTAATTAAATACACTGTACATAATATAAATAATTAAATACTATACACTTTTTAGGTTTGTAAAGGTCAAATGAAATTTGTTTTCTGACAAAGGTTAGCGTACTTACGAATGTTGTTCAGTTTTACTGGTGTGGGACCTCTCTCCACTCTCCACTTATGATTGAGATAGAGATGATTGAGATAGGGATGAAATACGAACCTCCGGTTGGCGGCCATAACTCAAAAGGGCATATATGCTGATTTACATCTTTGTAGTTATTAATCCCATGGTATGGTCTCTCTTTGTGCGAACTAAAGAGAATACATGAATTAGCTGAACTAGTTTAAAGTACGAGCTTGACACTATTCGAATTAGGGATCTTGTAGTCCCATTCTATGAGATAGAGACTTGTGCATGATAAATACACGGTACCGTAATTATTGAAACATCTTGGATAATGAAAGGAGACGTATTTCTAAAAGGAGTCAGACTAAACATTCGTAGTGTTAAAAAAGTGTTTCACTTTATTGGGATCTGATTGGTTAGTCTTAGATTCTTCCTGTTGTTATTGTTGTTGTTTACATCTTATATGACACAGGCAGATAATAAAGCTCCGTTTCCTTAATCAGCCACAGCTCTGATGTACAAGATGGTACATACCCTTTCTAGCCCTACCGGTCGGTTTCAGGACTGTCTTTTTACCACTTTCTACAAACTACATTGGAGGATTGATTGACAATTTTACTGGTTAAAGTAACATCAAGAGAAATTAATCTTTCCTCAGAGGTGATCACGTCTATCCATTAGTATATCATGTCAATAAATTAGCATTTTTTTTTTTTTTTTTTTTTTTTTTTTAATAGTATTATTTGGACAATTAAATTGTGAAATTAATTTTGTAAATCTATGATAAATATCATGAAAATAGATACGAAATTAGAACAGTGACTGTTTTAATTTGTATACGCTATATATTGACTGCTAGCTAGATGAGCATTGGACCAGAATGTCTCTAATTACGTCCCGCCTAACACCTTTGACTGACACATGACGATAGATAAATTGGACCATAAACATAAACTAATGAGTACATTGAACCAGTCACATAACCTAATAAAGTAAATTCAACCACGCATATAACATAATTGGTAAATTTAACCAATAACATAACCTGACAGGTTAATTCAGCTAATCACACAACCTGACGAAATTGAGAAAAGGTGGTGATAAAATGAAGTGATTACAAGGGACGAAGTTGCGAGTTGATACCATACCTAAGGAAAACCAGCTTCCAGAAATCAGTAATAAAGCCGTCTTGCATAAACTCAAGTAGTTATGTTTTAAGAACGCTACCATTAAGTTGCAAGACCAGACTAATTACTTGTTGAACCACGTACCACGTCCACAAAACAGTTGGCAATACAGACACAAAAAACGTAAAGCATCACTTTTTAAAACCTTGAAGTTTAATTCATACAAAATGATGTGCTTCTCTTTTTGGTCAGTAAAGCTCCACGAGCCATTTTTTTTATGTTTTTATTGATTTTAACAAAATCGCCCTTGTCTGTAACTTTAGCAAGTTTCTTAAATGAAAATCAATGCCCATTCATTAAAATCGATATATATTGTTACGTTTCGGTTCGTTTAAAGTAATAAAAAGAAAAGAGCGAAGACAACAAGCTTTGTAAGTTTTAAGGAAAATAATTTATTTCCCTAGAAAACACGGTGAAAAGGTGAAAATATGAAATAGGACTTACGATTTGCGAAGAAAATCCAAACATTTGTCCTAGAATTGTGAAAATATATACGTCCTATCAATAACAGTTCTAATTGAATCTAGTCTGAATCTCAATTCCGTTCCAAGATGGTGGATGATGACGTCAGACGAAGTTTTAACACAAATGTCCAAAGTTCCACGTTGAACCACAATTTGTACTGTTCTGTTCCAATTGAGAATCAATTTCACTAAATGTCTTTGTCCTAAGCCACTTGTGTAGTTCTCCAGGGAAAATAATTATTATTTAAAAAATAGATGAACTCCTATAGCTGTCATCTATAACAAGACATCTCGAAAGAAAAATAAACTCTTTCCAGCACAAGAAAAGATATACCTTGTTCTTCAAGGTATAAGAACGACTCTGCAAGGTGTTAAAACCGACTTTGACTATTTCACAGGTATCTCAGTGCTTATAACCCGAACTAAAACGTCATTTCATGCACACGCACGAAGAACGCGTGGTTATTGCAACATCTCACAATCGCATTACACTATATAATCATATATGCTTAGAAAATGACCTTTGCTACAACCAATAGTTTACGTCGGCTGGTTATCAAGCCAGCAATCTAAAAAAAATGCTTACGAAATTCGGGAGTCATATTTACGTTCTAAATAAACACGACGTTTCTTTCAAAATATTAGACCCTGTGAACATAATCATTATCATAATAATATACAATGATACAAAAATGAAATAAAAAGAATTTAAATTTTAACACACAAGTAATTAAACTACATGGTCGTAACAATATATATATATATATATATATATATATATATATATATATATATATATATATATATATATATATGTGTGTGTGTGTGTGTGTGTGTGTGTGTGTTCGAGCTTGAACAATTAGATTGTTCGAAAATATAGATTTTAAAGATCTATTGGGTCAAATGTAAAAAGCATGGATTCAAATTATGCATGCTTTAAAAAGATTCCAGTATTTCAAGAATCTTTTTCTAGTGCAGCTCTTATGCAAGCGCTGGATCTCTGAAATGACAACGAAATTTAATATCTTTCTTCACACATGGGAAACATGATTATGTAACTGAACTTGTACACGACAATGCCATTCATCAAGTCGCTTTTACATGTTCCTCTGTTGCCTCCGGTTTTGTCGGACATTAATTTAGTGATATCACATTCCATCAAGACGTGATAGAGAAATCCCTGTCCGGTATTTTGTTTGCTTTAAGCTGTTCTATTAAATTTATTACATTTATCCCGCCAGGTGGTGAGCTGTAATGACGTCATTTCCATGGAAGAGGAGACCATGCTGATTCTAATCATCGTCTGTCGTTGGCTTATGCCTCGAGGACACCTGAATCGGAACTGTCTCTCCCAGCTTCTGCTGATGTACCTTGGGATATGCGCAGACATAATTGATTTCTCGGAATACTTTGAATATGCACGCGGCACAGGCAACAAAACGTTCGCATACATTCTTCTTGGTGTCTGGACATGGTGTTTGATGCAGTTTACACTAGTAGTGACATCAGCCTCACAAACTCAGGGAACCAAAACAGACGCCCTAAAGATAGATTTGAGCGATGTATTTTCTCTTATGATGGTTCTTTTTATGCAAGATGGACCTTTCTTCGTTATACGTACAATTGTAATCATAAGGCGAAAAATGTTTGACTTTAAAATCTTGTTTTATTACTGCAAAAACATTCTGACTCTGATACTTGCAATTTACCGCTTACTTGTTCTTTGTTCATGCGTATCTTATGACGGGGATGACCTAGTCATCGAAACTGTGGACATTCAGTGCGAACCTCCATTAACGTCTCCTTTAGGAAAACGAAAGAAAAGGGCGTACTAGATTTTCACTTGTCGTGCGCTGAAACAGATCTAATACAAAGAATGGTTGATGATCTCAGTGGAGGGGTGGGGTGGGTGGGCTTCCGAACTGATTCTATGAAAATCTGTTCAGTATGCCCAGATTATTGCTTTCTCACATGTTATTACATTTATGTGTTCTTGTACAATCACCTTTCTCTTTTATAAACGGATCACAATGATGAGTATCAAAAGACAAAGTTTTGGACTATCTCTATAGAAGGCTTATTTAAACCCATTGAAATTTTCAAGTGACAAAATCAGATAAAAGATATGTCGAGACATCACAGACAGTGGGACACTAAGTAAAAAGTACAAGATGCAAATAAACAGATGGTTAGCTTGACATAATCCCACATTCTAAGAATGAGTAGGATTTAAATGATGAAGAAAAACAATAGTTTATGAAATAAAAACTTCTTGCTCTTTGTAGCGGTATCAGGTGCAATAAAATGTTACACGTCTTTACTTCCTCCATACGAAATAAAAATGATAATAAAAAAAGAAAATATCTGCAACGATAATTTTAGTCCTATGCCTAATGTTACTTTGTTTCATTTCCTGCCTTATTTATTTTTTTCTCCTTCGGTACTATTTTCTAGTAGAAAAACTCTGATACTTGCAAGGTTAAACAAATCAAAGAACTTGTGCACAAAAAGGTCCATAAACATAGACTGCTGCATAAGTATATCCATGAGTACAGAGTATAGACTGCTGCCTACGTATATTCATGAGTACAAAGTACAGACTGCTGCATAAGTATATTGATGAGTACAGAGTACAGACTACTGCATAAATATATTCATGAGTACAGAATATAGACCGCTGCATAAGTATATTCATGAGTACAGAGTACAGACTACTGCATATGTATATTCATGAGTACAGAGTACAGACTGCTGCATAAGTATACTGATGAGTACAGAGTATAGACTGCTGCATAAGTATATATTGATGAGTACAGAGTATAGACTGCTGCGTAAGTATATATTGATGAGTACAGAGTATAGACTGCTGCATGAGTATATTCATGAGTACAGAGTATAGACTACTGCATAAGTATATTCATGAGTACAGAGTATAGACTGCTGCATAAGTATATATTGATGAGTACAGAGTATAGACTACTGCATAAGTATATTCATGAGTACAGAGTACAGACTGCTGCATAAGTATACTGATGAGTACAGAGTATAGACTGCTGCATAAGTATATTGATGAGTACAGAGTATAGATTGCTGCATAAGTATATACTGATGAGTACAGAGTATAGACTGCTGCATAAGTATATTCAGGAATAGAGTATAGACTGCTACATAAGTATATATTGATGAGTACAGATTACCTCTAAAAAGATTAAGAAGAAGATGGAGATTGACAATGACATGGTATTATGGTTTCTTATAAAAAGTTAAGAATTTCATGATGCTTGGTTCCAAATCTGTGCACACTAATTGCCAATTTTAACGATAAAATGAGTGACATGTCAAGGTTGCATTTACCACTTTTTGAAACCATTTTAATAATGTTAATCAAATCAGGACCTATTTCTTGGGTATTTTCTATAACAAAAAGAGGAATCCGCACCTGCCACCAAGGTAGAAGTTACTATGGAATGTGTGTGGCCGTGTATTGACCGAGTGAATGAACACCTCACATCCCCGAGTGTGTCCTCTACAAATGGTAGTTCTATGCCTTTTATGGCTACTCACAATTACCTTGCATATTGATAAGTTGATTGTTTTCTTTTTTAGTTTCTATTTTTCTTCACATTGTTTAAATGAATATAATACATACTTATGACATAAACATGAAAGATGGTTTTAATGATAATAGTAGAGCACTAGTACAAAAACAGATGGTTACCTACGCCTTTCACATGAACGCTGCCATTCACGTACCAGCGTATGGAAATTAATGTGGAATTGGAATATAAACTAAGCGAAATGACGAACCAACAAGAGGTAATTAAAATATTTTAATATATTTACAGTTGATCTAAGTCATTATTCTACTCTAGTAACAGTACCACCAATAATAAACTCTCTCTCTCTCTCTCTCACACACACACACACACACACACACACACACACACACATCCTTTGGTCGGTTTGACTTAACTTTTACTATCATTCATAAGTCCAGTGATATTGTGGGATGGCACAAGCGAAACTCCTCTACGTTCGTCATTTCATAGATATTAGCCCGTATCTTGGTACTATGGTCCAGAGAGAGAGAGAGAGAGAGAGAGAGAGAGGGGCCTTTGGACATTTTCAATTTTAATTAATAATAATCGATTTTTAGAACATTATAGTATGTTTAAGAAACAACAACAAACATAACATCACAGTATGTGTACCACGTAACCGATGAATTGACTGTATAACGGCGACCTGTTTGCAACTTTGTATCATTGATAAACAATGTAGATAAATCCCAAGGAAAGTGCACACGTTTCGTTACGACGAACCATATTCTTGTAGGTTACTTGGTGTAATTTCTATTTCAAGGTTTCAATCCAGTCCAAATTCCTTTTCTCTCTCACTCCACATTTCAGCATAGTTTGTCCGTTATGCATGAGAGTGGAGGGGGAAACAGAAATCAGAAAGGACTGTGATGAAAATGTATACCATATTAGATTCATTTAGAAAACGAGGATTATGAATACTTTTTATCGTTATTTTCATACGTCAGTAATGATTAATATTTGGAAATTCATCACTGATCTAGAATCAACTGCAGACGGTCGCTAGTATGTTTATATATGCATATTATTGCGCCATGGGCGGATCACGATTTGATATACCAACACTTTAAATGCATGTTATTTTTTAATGTATGTGGTATAAATAAATAAATATATAATCAGACACTGTTTAACAGTGAAATTTATTGCAGCAATCATTGATCATGATAGGTCTTTATACAAAGACACGCAAGTAAAGCACTTCAAAACCAATACACCCACACCCATTTTGAAAAAAAAAAAAAGTTTCCACGATGGATACACGATAAGTTGTATCGTTTTGTCTTTGATAATGAGTAAAACAACATTAAACAATTCTGTCTTCAGCTGTTTATGCATATAATCCTTTATAAACAAAGGAAATGTAAAGTAAAACATGGCAACAACGTGCATCACCTTCTCTTTATTCTGCAGAATGGGTTGACGATGACGAGACGTTGAGAAACGGATAATTGTCCATAGCTATTACACGCTATCGTTCGGAACAAACTATCATGGCATCTCTCTCTCCCTCCCTCTCTCTCTCTCTCTCTCTCTCTCTCTCTCTCTCTCTCTCTCTCTCTCTCTCTATATATATATATATATATATATATATATAATGTATGCTGTATCTTTGATATACTATGAGATTTATACATTTTTCATTC